>CAVNYN010206311.1:12763-32833 GCA_963692815.1 Nyctanthes arbor-tristis | reverse complement strand
GGCAGTGTGTTTGTGTTCATGTGTGTGTAGATTTTCCTTTTCCTATATGAATTTGTTGGATGTTGAAATGGTTTGTAAAAATGAAATCAGTGTGTGTGTGATGAATATGTATTGAGATGTGTAGGTAATTTGCTGAATGTATGAATGTGGTTGAAGTGAAAATGGTTGTGTGTGTGTGCTTGCAAAATTCCAGAGAGTTGGAGGGGAGGGGGAAAGGGAGACGGTGAGAGGCAGAGAAGAGGGAGGAAGGAGAACCTTGGCTGCTGGATCTGATTTGGGCTGAGAAGTGAGGGATTGGAAGCCTATATAATACACACTTTTGGCATTAGGGTTGCATGGGGATGAAGGGTTGAATGAGGGTTGCTAAATGGGGAAAAAATTCTTAATCTAGGAGTTTAATTATCATGATTTTGGATTAAGAAGTAAGAGGTTAATTAGGGCACTAAATAATTAAGCTTTTGTAGGGATTGTAAAATAAAAAGGAATTTTGTAAAATGTGAATTACGCTTAATTTATTTAAGTGGTTAATTAAATAATAATTAATCACGTAAATTACAATTTATTAATTAAGATAAATATTCATTAAATTAAGTTTAAGAATTAAATTCGATAAATTTCGGGAGCGACGCGATTAAAATTTCGAAAATGTAAAGTTTAAAATTTTAAAATTTTCGGTCGCTACACTTGAGCTTCCAATAAAAATAATGCACTTCCAATTAATAGTTTTCTTACCAAGCATGATTGCATTTAGTATCAAAACGAAATTGAGACAATGCATAAGGACCGAATATAACTAGATAAATAATATAAAGATAGCATCAACTAAAATTTAGTGCATGATGCACGAATGCATGTGTAGTACCCACTAAGCTACAAAAGCACATCGATGACTTAATTCCAACTAATTAACTGCCCACAGTGTAGGTTTGGTCACACCAACTGTTGATTAAGTTGAGATTTTCTCCCACTTAGTTTTTCTGTTAATCTGACACTAAGTGTCTTAAAAAAAACCCTTACCATTTCCTTTAGTCACCAACTTTAAGAATTAGAGCCTCTTCGGGAAGTTAATTAGTAAAGTGGCATAAGTGTATAACCTCTGTCTAGATCAACAAATACTTAGATTTTGAAATACCGCCATGGATGATAAAAAATTCCAAAATTCCCATTTGTTCAAATCCTTTGCTAAGTAATTCGATACTGAGATCAAAATTATCAAGTCCTCCTTTAGGGAGTCCGTCAACAGGGCCGGCACAAAACTTGACATTCTATTCTCCAAAACAAATAGACAGGAGGAGACCATGTGTTCAAAACCCTCTCCCACTTAATATTTTACAATAATGGGTTCATAACTTTTCAAATAATTATCAACCATTTACTTAATCAAATTAATCAAATAGTCTAATTATTTATGGCTTCCTTATCTAATCAAATCAAATCAAATCTGATAAATGCATACCAATGAATGCATAAACATATAGAATCCCTAGAGCGACACTAATAATTCAAATCTACATCAATAATGTCTAACAATCATTCAATCAAGACATTCATCGAGCAGTAAACAAATTAAAGCTATAAAACATTTATTTGTGGCCAAATTCTGAAGATAAAATAAATTACAACATTGGATTCAAGCCCAAGTAATTTAATCCTCATTATCTTCATTCTTCTCCTTGGTCTTGTTGAGCTCCCACTACACCTGATCAGTGATCTACAGTTTTGCCTCAAACAGATTTTGGAAACTCACTTCACGGTCTAGAGTTCAAAACTCACGTGAAGGAATATGATGCTTATATGAATGATTCTTCTAATTGAATTTAATTAACTTGCCATAATATTTTAATCCATTTCACCGAGTCAAAATAAAATATTAATAAGTCAATTAATTATATATTTGATCTATTGGACCGAGTCCAAACAAATAATTAAATTGAGCCAAAATAATTAATTCCGGGTAAAATTAGAATTTTAATCTATTAGAGCGGGCTAAATAAAATTTCATTTTTTGGCCCATGAATTTATTGCTCAACTTTAAATTAGAAATATCATTCAATCTAATTAGAATCCAATTCAAGACTTAAGGCTAACAGGCCACAAAAACTTATCCAATTAAATTACCTTTTAAAATCCAATTCTTGATCTTAGGGCTTAAGCTCACAAGAATTCTTTTCACAAATTTCAGGCCCAATCTTAGTTCTTCATCCAGGGTCAAATCCACAAGAACAAGCCGAAAACAAGTATCAAGGCCCAAAAATAATTTCATCCCTAATTGCAAACCCTAGCACCAAATGTAAAAAACAATACCAAGTTCATAAACTCATACAAAAGTAGCACCATCTTCATCACGAGCAGCCGCTGTCAACACTGCTGGAAATCGGCGATGGCGGAGCGGTGCCACACATGCAACAGCCACAGCTACGGCTACAAAAACCAGCAATGCCTGATGCTGTGTGAATTACTGCTTTGCGAAGCAGGGTTGTTACTTCGCGAAGCAGGGTTGCTGCTTCGCACAGCAGTGGGCCGTACCTCGGCGGCACTGCTACTTCGTACGGCAAGGGCAGCGCGGCTGCAGATCTACTATGGGTTGGCCGCACTATCTGCAGTGCCTCACAGCGTTGCTCGTGTGGCCTGCTACTACCCTCAGGCCACGCGGCCTCTAGCAATTGCTGCCATGCTCTGCCTATGCGCACAGCAGCCCTTGGCTGCAGGCGAGACGGCAGTTCTCTAGTCCCTTTTTTCGTTTCATTTCCGATAATCTTCTTCGTCCATCATCTCCACCTTCTAATCTCTATTCTTGTTCCAGTATGCAATATACCCCAAAATCATACAAGAAATACATTACAAATCTTACACTTAATTTTTAGGGTTCACAATTGATCTAGTTGAAAACAAAACTGGATAAAATTGCAGACTTGATGTAGAAGAAAATTATTTACATTCTTTACAAAACCAAAAGGGCCACAAATAATTAGAGAAAAAACCATTTACTAGAATAAATCCAATCATACATAAAACCATTTATATAAATATCTGTAAATGCCTAAGCATCACTCAAATCTATAATCATGCAATCCTACGATTGTGTTAATTCTAATATCAAAATAAAGATCCAGACATGCTCTAATACCAATTGTTGGAAACAAGAACAAAGAATATCAATAATTTCAAAAAAAAATTATTTCTTTAAAGCAGGATCGAATTGGATGTTTAATTAAATATATAATTTTATATAAATAACTGCCCAAAGAAAGAGCAGCGGAATAATACCTTTAGTACGAAATTATTCCTACGATCGATGATCACAAACTCCTAGCTCCCAACCCTTGGATCTTGTCCAGAATGCTTCCAAGTCTTGGATTGCACTGGAGAGTGGGCGCCGCTAGGAATTCTCCAAGACCGACACAAAAGCCAAACCATAGAGAATTAGAATTCTCCACAAAAGTATTGAGGCGTAGCTCTTCTCGGAAATGAGAAATAGGTCCACCCCCTTCTCCTATTTATAGAAGAAAACCTGGACTCTTTCGTATCTTAGAAGATAGAGAATTCTATTACTAGCAGGACTGTGCATACCCCAGAATTCTTTTCCAAGTAATTCCACGACTTTTCAGAAGCTTACAAACGGACCCAATTGGATTTACGTTGGGAATATCAATCAGTGTAAAGAAATAGGTAAGGTAAGCAAGAAATACCTTACAAGTTTCTAAACTTCTAAAAAATGGCTTAAACATTTACCAATTAGTAATTTTGAATTACCAATTTATCATTGATGTTTGCTCGCAAGTGAATGATAAAATAATATGCAAAAATCACCATATATGTAATAGTAAGCTGTAAAGCAAAGAAGAGTTTTTGAAAAAAAAAATAATGATGAGTACAGTTACCATATCATGGATGAGTTTGGCAAATCATTAATGGCATCGTTGAACACCTCCAGTAGAGTAAAAGAGTAATAATACCTGGTAATATTTCCCTGTTCAAAATCCATAAATCAAAACCATTAATCTCCGTACTGGGGACCCAACGAATAAATCTCTTCAAGAATGTTACATTTAACGATCATCCCAGGTATAGAACTTCTACGTTTAACCAATGAAAGCCTGCAAACCAAACATCTTAACGCTTCAACAATTGGAAATGACACATATATCAAAATTCATCACATCAAAAATGAAGTTCACTACCTTTTTCACTGTCATCTGTATCAACAACCACATTCAACATAAAGTCATGTAATTCCATTGTTGAAAGCAATTTTAGGCAGAAATAGAAAATTTTTGAATTCTTACAACCCAAATTAAATATATATATATATGTATATACACAAATACAACCCAAATATTAGGGAAAAAGAGGCTTTGTAATCTACAATAATAATATACTAAAAGTTGTGAAGCACGAAAACTCCTAAAAGGTAGCATTTCATGTCATAAACGTTTTCAGAAACCGAAACAAAACTCTATGGAAACTCTAAAGAAACTTTTAGGAAACTCTTGCTTAAAATTGTACAACTATTTAACAAAAATAAAATCTTAATTATATTTAACTAAAAGTTAATTTATAATTAAATTAAATATTTATGTGTTTTAACAAGCAGAAATTACTTCAAATCTAACTTTATATAAACTTATAAATTAAATTTGTGAAACTACAATTGTAATTGCAATTAAACCAAAGAAAAATTAAAGAGTATTCCTCTCCTTTTGTTATTAATTTGTGAATATGAGTTATTTTAAGATAAACAAGGTTTAATGTTAAGATTTTAGTTAGATTGAGTTGAATTCATTATTTCATTCATTATTTAATCAATAATTAATAGCATTTTGAAGTTAATTATTAAAATAAACTAAGATAAAATAAATAATATTTATATAACGTTTTGACAGCAATTCGTGTCGTGTATTTTCTAAAAATAACGTTTCCCCGTTTCATATCATGTCCAGATTCTGTTTTTGTGCAACCTAGGCTGAAGTTAATTGAACCCTTTTCCCACTTAAAGTAAGAGTCAGAAATCTTGAATTTGATTTTTTTTTTCTTTCCCCTAAGTTGGTAACCGACTAGCTTAGACCCATAGAATGTAGGCATTTTTTTTCGCCTGGCAGATTTACATGTAACTGCTCTATTTTTGTATTTTTTGTTTTTTCTTTGTGTATTAATTATCTCGGTGACAAAAATTAGATAGATTTCAGCTTTCTAATATCCATATATTACAATTTCTGCAATTAATTTTTTCACGTTCTTTTTCTTTATAGATTTATTCATAGTAACTTCCCATGATTTCTGAAATGGTTCAAATGCGTGCAAGTTTAGTAAATGGGTGGAACTTCTTTTCAGGTCATTTCGTTTTTTGCAACATCTGAAATAGAAACCAATGTGTTTTTCATCTATATGTTGTTGTTCTTCAAAGTTTATTTTCTCTCCTACAAAATTTTCCCTCCTTCTGCCATGTTGGGAGAAAATTCGTCTATATGATGATCACAGTGGAATATTATTTCTCCCTCTTGTGAGAACCTAATAAGAGATAAATGGATAGAGCAAAACCCAAACAATAACATGAAAAATAAATGAATACAAGATTTAACATGGTTCAGCAATTTGCCTATGTCCACAACCCCAATTCCAAACAATCTTCCACTATAATAATATAATGGGAACAAGTAATCTCTAGATAATTCTAAAGACATGCCAAAGCTTCAAGAACAACAATACAAGTCACAACTCTTCTTAAGAAAGGAGATTCTTGGAACACTATTTCAAAATCAATTGAAAAGTATTAAAACAAAATTGCCTCTGTTCTGATGATGATTTCTCCAAAAATGACTACTGGATCTTGATCTTAACCAATGGATTTGAAGAATAATGCATATCCAAATTTCACGCCGATCAAACAACAGAATGATGAGATATCGCAATTTGATTGATCACTGCCCAAGCTGCCCATTTGCACGAATTGGGCTTCAACTTGCTCTTGATTTCTTCTAACGTTTGGAGTTGATCATGCAAGACACAAGTGGCTGAAATCTTCAGCTCATTTAGGCTGCTTGATCTTGGTATTTTCTCCACGCCTTCAGCTTCTCTCGGGTATAGCTTCTTATTTACAAGACGTCTCTCGTCTTCCTTTAGGCATATTGATATTGCGTCTTTAGTGCCCTATATATAGAGATTTGGGGATCCTTAAACCCTAATGGGCCTTGCTTGAGCTTCAAGATAAATTCCCATAATTTACAAGTAAACTCCTCCATTTATTTGATACTTACAATATTATCCCCAATCAACCAAATTAATTATTTCGACCTCTATTAAATTACTTTTGGCTGCAATCCACCACATATGTAGTCGGATACCCAACATGTCATCGGTTAATTCTAGCATTCCTGAAGGTAAAATTGATAGGAACTATAAATTTAATTTATTTTTTTCCTTCTTCATGTCAAAATGTTGATATGCAAATGTACTGTTTCTCCTTTTCTAGATCATCCAGTCCTAGAGTCGACATTTGTGTAAGGATAGTTCTAATTTGTTTGGCAAGATCAATCCCTAAAAAATGCATGAAATTGGTTGTAATTAGGATAGAGTTGTTCACATATATGGGTTGCCACTTAGATTGCGTCAGCAGGAGATCCGTACATCTTGAAATTTGTTTATAGTGATAGTAAGTAAGTTTTTCTTCCCTTTTTTGCCTTTTTAATGAAGCATATTGTTCTTAGACGATCTTTTATGAATAGTTTGGAATTTGGGTTACTTTTAAATTAACTGTTTAACCCAATGGTTTCAGGAGGAGGAGAAAGGACGAGGAATTTGCATCTTCCATTTAGAGGGAATTATGGAATTGAATCCAAAAGGGAGAGGAATTGGAGATGCTAATGTTTTCTATCGACTCCATAACAGAAAATCACAAAGTAAACACAATTTGCACCATCTCTAGAGCTCATATTCAGAACTTGTGCTTAGTTCACATCCTTTGTAAGCCAAATTGATGTATGCATTTGCTGAAGCTCGCTCTTGGAGTCCTTTTACAAGACGTTCAATCCAAATTTTCTTGATAGCAAGACAAAGGTTCGTGAAGTGCTTGAAAGGCATTGGACAAATGCAAGAAAAAATTCAATTTTCATTTGATAAGTTGGATGTTCATTTTTTACAGAGATATGGATAATTTTTAGTTCAGCTCTATATGATTTTAACTCTAGTTTTATGAAATGGGTAAAACACTATGTGTTATATTAAGTATAGTGATATTTTTCACATTTTTTCTGTATTATATGTTTTGTGTATTTTACCTTCAGGTTCTTGCTCTTTCCATTTATTTCTATTAGGTCCGAATTAGTTAGTTCTATTTTATTGGCTGGTTGCTTGTTGTAAATATATTGTTTACGGTTCCCTGAAGATGGATGAATTCAGTTTGTGAGATTTAGATCATCAATACTTTCTCTATCTAGAATATTCCACTTCGTAAAATGGTATCAGAGCATTTAGCAAATCAGTAGCTTCAGATCTTGAGGAATTATTTGTGTTTGTCAAATTCTTCACTGTTTCGAACACCAATTGCTGTCAATAGAGAGAGGAGTAGGCACTGCTGGTAAGGGAGTTTTGAATGCTGGTTCAAGTATTAGAATTAGTCGTACAATATGAATCCATTTGTGCCATTGGAGCCAGTTGATCAAGTAGCTGCAGCGACTCCAGATGATCTAAATAGCCACTTTTACCTGAGTATTGCAGATCATCCAGGTGTGAATTTAGTTTCGCACATATTAGTTGGGGGTAATTTCAATTCTTCGTTTAGATCTTTGAAAATGGGTCTAGTTAAGAACAAGCTATGCTTTGTTGATGGAAGTCTTTTGAAACCATCAAATCAAGATCCTCTTATCAATCAATGGCATAGATGCAATTCGATGGTTACGTTTGGCTATTGAATGTTGTATCCAAGGAAATAGTAGAGAGTATTATGTATGTAGAAGAAGCAGGTGATGTATAGTAAGATTTGTTTGATAGATTCTGTCAATCTAATGGACCAAGAGTTTTTGGGATAAAACAAACCTTAAGTAATATTTCACAAGGAAGATCGGAAGAGCGTCGTTATTTTACCAAACTAAACTACTAAAGTCATTGTGGGATGAGCTCCAAGATTTTAAACTAATTCCTATCTATAGTCGTGGTGGCATGAAACAATGGGCAGAGTTACAACAAGATAAGTATGTTATGCAATTTCTCATGGGTTTGAATGAGTCTTTTAGATAAATAAGAGCGCACATATTAATGATGGAACCACTTCCTAACATAAATAAGGCACTTTCTCTAGTTTTGCAAGAAGAAAGACAAAGATGATTAGTGTCAAAATTTGCAACTTTGATATATAATTTCTAAGGCACTAAATGTTCATTAGAGAGTAATCCAACCATTTTATTGAGCTAAATCAATTTTCATGCCACAAGTTCATTTTGTATGAATACATGATCTAAGAATGCAATTAATAAAAGTATGTGTTCATAATCGAATTGAGAAGTATTATACATGAAAAATGGTGCTTATTGATGTATTTTTTATGTGTTCCAAGTTTTGGAAATTTATGAGCACAAGCGGAGTCTGGATGTTCAACAATTACAACTAGGATAGGCAAGTGTCAAAGAAATAGTGATAACCATAGTTCTAGAGGTCCAATGAAGATGATTCAAGTGGAATTGAAAAGATAACTTAAATATATACAAAATCAACCCTCTAATCAGATTCAAATTCGGTTCACCAAGTTGTCAAAAGTCATCATGAAGTTCTAGTTGTATTCTTATCAAGATAAGTTGTCGACTAGTGTGCAACCTTTAGTATTTTGATCATATCGAGAGTTATAAACATCATATTAGAGTAATTCAAGTTGAAGCATGAAGATAAGAGACATATCTACAATATTCTTTTTATCACTTTTTGAAATTCAGAATGCAACTTGACCAAAAAAAGGGGCCAAATAGAGACAACCAGAACAGTTTGACAGCCAAACTTGCCGTCTGTATAGCTAACGGTATTTCATGCATATGTTGAGCTGTAGTTATCAAAATTCTATGATATTTGATCCATTGGAAAGACAAGTGGAATATATAAAAGTCATATTTTATCATCAACTTCTAAATATGTACAAAACTTCCTCAAAATCGACCACAATATATAAGTTGATACATTTATATGATAGCTGTTGGACAAGTTGGCAGTGCTTCGTTTTTTGGACATATCACAGCCTACGAATTCCCAATTGGCCTGAAATTTCTTCCAACACATAGAAAACTCATTTTGAAACAATTTTTATTTTGGTGATAAGTTTAAATTCAATGAATATTATCAATCAAATACAACTACAACTTACATTAGATTTGCTGGAGCTAGCCAGGCATGTTGAATAACTTTGATCAAGTTGGAACAAGCAAGTTGGTGGATTTTCTCTATATAAAGAGCACTCTTGTGGTCATTCAAGAACAAGTTTTTGGAGATCAAAATATGAGAGAAAGGAATGAGGAAACAAGGAAGAAAGTGGAGGCATTTTCATGGAAGAATTCATAGATTTATACTTAAATCTATGTGGGTTTCTATCTATTTTTGTTACTTTGATTATATTCTGAGCATTTTTGTACTAAGGTTGAAGATGAAACCCTTTCCACAAATTAATTTAATTTGTGTGAAATATTTATGGTTCTTAGAGCATGATTAGTGTTGGGGGTAAAAACCCAAATTTGGGTTTTACCCCCAACAAAATATGTATGGGGGAAGGAGGGGGGGAAGCCATTTGTGTGGGGAGGGGGGGAGGTTCAGCCCCTCTTTTACCCCCCACTCCCCAACTTCATTCCTTAAAATAATATATAATAAATTTTAAAAAAATTAATATTATGTAAAAATTTGAATATAAATTGTATGACAAAAAATTAATGACAAAATAATGTGTAAAAAAAATTTTAAAAAATAAACAAAATCTTTTAATATGTTTTCCCCATAGTTTTTTCCCCTACACAGTATTTGAAAATAGGTTTTTTCCTCCTAATTTTTTCCCCTTGGCTTTTTTCCCCCAACATTAATCTTGCTCTTACTTACTTCGTTAATCAATCCGATAGATGTTTCATCTTTAATATCAAGTATTATTGATAGTTAAAAACTTAGTTGATCAATCCATGCTTGAATTTGGTTGTTAAGTAATTATCTTTGATTCATTACTTTCTTTAAATTGATACAGATAATGATTAGATAGTTTAGTAAAAGAAGCAAAGAAAAACCTACTTTAGAATTTCTTAAAGTGATCTTAATTGCTAAACCTATAGGTAACAATAGATTGATTTCGACTTGTTACTTGAATTTAGGAATTAATAAATACTACTTAGTTTGTTGTTAAAAGTGGTGGATTCAAAAACCTTAGTAATTATCTAATCAAAAACTTGTCGAAGCTTATTATCTTTTATTATCTTCCTTTCATTATTAGTTTTAATCAAACAAACTCATTTTTCCGAACTAGCTAGAAGTAAACTAAGGAAGGTTAGTTTATACTTTCATAATCATCTTTGCATTCCTCCTGGGATCGATCTCGTTATTTACGTTTCTATATTCCAACTGATTCATGCACTTGCAAGTATTTAAAATTGATACAAAAATTTTTTGGTGCCGTTGCCGGGGAATGCTATTTGAAAGTTAATTTAGTCCTATCTAGCTCTTGACTAGTAATAATTTAGGGTTTATTTTTTTTTTCATTTTCCTTGCGTAATAGTTTATCTTTATGTTTCTTCTAGTAGGAAATCAAATTCATTTGGATTGAGCATATAACTTTGAAAGAAGAGGCTTGTGAAAGAATCAAGGACACGATGCAAGCAACTTTACGCTGGGTGCCTTCTTTCTCTTCTCTTAGTAGTTTCCCCTGTGTGGCTTATGCGGTATATTACTTTGTTTCATTTTATCTTCTCAAAATTTTGCTTTCTATATTGGTTACTTCATATATTTTTAGGTGTTCTTTGTTTTCATAATAGCACTAGAATACTTTTTCTTGTTAGAGACCTTAGGGAACATTAAAAAAAAAATTGTTGTGATCTTGAATATTTGCAATATTGGAAAGGCTTTGTCAACAAGGCTATTAACATATCTAAGGAAATTGGTTTTTAATTAGGCCAATTGCGGCCTGTCCAATTGCCTAAAAGCCTAACCGGCTGAGCATTATTCAATCCTACAACACTTTAGGAAAATATATATGTGTGTGTGTGTGTGCACGCGCTCGTATATATAGTGTAGTTGGCCTTTTTATATAAACTTGAGAGAGAAATTAGGAAGATGCATCCAATCACAATATTTAATCAGCATTATAGGGAACCATTCTATATGGCTTGGGAGCGATTTAATAATTTAATATGGAATTATCCTATCCTCAACTTGCCAAAGTGGTATCTTATCCAAATCTTTTACAACGGGCTGAGTTTTGAAGTAAGAGAATGGGTAGATTATAGTATTATAACAATTGATAGTGAAACTCTATTCACAAGAAATGAAGATGAGACCTACAATTTATTAGAGGAGATGTCAACTTTTCATTACTACAATAGCCATTAAATCTCCCCACGTAGTGATTACCCTAACCATATGACCCAATTTTTTGAATATAAACAAGAAGATGAGATACAACTGAAGGACTTTGGTTGAATTCATGAATTCTACAATGAATTCAATAAATCATATGGAACAAACTCTTAAGCATATCACAGAACGAATGGAGAATCTCAAAGATGTAGCTGTGGTTGATGTGCCAAAAGAAGTAGAACCGTCCAATTCATTCACACTCCTTCGACGGCCTATCAGTTACCTCCATCATTTGTGTTATTTCGACAAATCCAAGAATGGAAATCATATCTCTTTGATGTTCTAAAAAGATGGCCACCAGATGCATTGAAGTTAAATTACATTGTGGTCAACAATCCATTTGTCTTTGATTATGCATCTTTACATGGGAGAAAGCCGTTATTTTATGATTTTCTCTAAAAGTCAAGGTGTTGACTCTAACTCAAGTGCTCCTTAGGAGGCAACCCAAACTTTCTAAACTCCTATATTTATGTTAGTATGCTATTTTGGTTTTGTTTTGTTTTGTTTTGTTTTGCATATTTTATTTTAGTTTCAGAAAAAAGGGACATAAAAAGAGCAAAGATATCGCAAGAGCTTCTTTTGGAAGATAGATCAACATTGATATTGCAACAATCAGGTGTAATCTCTCATTTACTTTTGTATACTTATTATATTTTATCTTATTTCTTGTATTCTCATATTTTCATATACATTAGTATCTACAAGTATTAGTATTATGTTTTTGATAATTTTGTATCATGTATCAAGACATTGTCAAAATTTTGAAAAAATTAGGATGGAACTCAAGTGCTTTCTAAGGATAAACCTTTGTTTTTGAGAAAAAATTGCGAAAATTACTAAATGAAGTTTTTAACTTATGTTAGATTCTTTCCTACTTTAGAATTTGGCCCTTTCAAATCTTTGGTTTAAACTTGAATTTGATCTTGTAGTTGAGTAAGGGTTTCTAAAGTATGCCGTAGCTAATATCATCTCAACTTTACTTGACACAGCTATGTCCTTTTAGATTGAAAGAAAAAAAAAAGAGAGGAAAAAGAAGAGGGAGAGATATAGGATAACCAAATCAATGATATTGAAAAAATAAAACAACCAATGGTTTGGTATTGGTATGAGAATTCTAAAGCAGAATTGGCCACAGTAGATGAGTTTGAATTGGGTATTGACCTTAGGCTAGCTAAGCTCCAAAATATATATCCATATATATATATATATATTTTGAGAGAGAGAGAGAGAGAGAGAGCGGGGGGAGGAAAAAAAAGATACCCGAAGGAAAAAGTTGCTAAAAAGTTGCCAGATTATTCAAGACTAGCTCTTTCTCTCTAGGGTTGGCAACTTTTTCCTACGGGTATTTTTTTCCCCTCTCTTTCTATATGTATATATATATATTTTGGAGCGTAACTAGCCTAAGGTTAATCCCCAATTCAAACTCATCTACTGTGGTCAATTCTGCTTCGGAATTCACATACCAATACCAAACCATTGGTTGCCTAATTTTTCAATATCATTGATTTGGTTATCCTATATCTCTTCCTCTTTTTTTCTCTCTTTTTTCTTTCAATCTGAAAGGACATGGCTGTGTCAAGTAAAGTTGAGATGGTATTAGCCATGGCATACTTCAACAACCTTTGCTCAACTACAAGATCAAATTCAAGTTTAAACCAAAGATTTGAAAGGGCCAAATTCTAAAGTAGGAAGGAATCTAGCACGGATAAGTTGAAAACTTTATTTAGTAATTTTCACAATTTCTTTCTCAAAAACAAAGGTTTATCCTTAGAAAGCACTTGAGTTCCATCCTAATTTTTTCAAAATTTTGACAATGTTTTGATTAGGCCTGGGCAGCCGGTCGGTCAGGCCGGGTTGGGTCCGAACCGAGACCGACCTGACAAAAATTCGATTTGTGATTTATCAAACCGAAACCCGCAAGACGGGCAATGAACCCAACCCAAACTGACCCGACTCGGGTCTTGTCAGAATGGGTCTGTTTATCGGGTTGGAGGCTTATTTAAATTTGGCCCAATTTTATTTGTTCTTTATGGCCCAATTTAGGCCCATTTTCATTATTTAAAAGTTAAAAGAGGAATAGACTTGGGTCGTTGGGCCTAAGGTTTCACACTTTCACTTCTCTAGAGAAAGAGAGAAAGAAGGGGGAGAGATGTGAGGCGGCGGCAGCAAGGCACGGCAACAGCATCAGCATCAGTAGCGGCGGAGGCCGCGTTGGTCCAGTAGCAGCCGCGGAATAGAGGAGCAGTGGCAGTGGTGGAGGCTGCGTTGGCAGCGGTAGAAAGGACGGAAATTAGACCTCATTGATGCAATCCAACGCCTTGGAGAAATTTGAATGTGCCAAATTTGATTTTGAGTTTGTAAATTGGAGAAAAAAATCTGAACGCATTAGTTAAGTGAATTGTAATTTGTAAGGAATAAGGAGAAAATTAGGGTCTAAACTTTGTACTTGGACTTTGAAATTTGAGTCTAAAATCTGAATTTGAATTGGAATTTTGAAATAAGGTTGAAGAGTGGTTTCAACTTTCGTGGCTCTCTGACACGTTTTCAAAGAGGAAAAAAATTTAAAAAATCCAGTTCGAACCCGTTTAGCCGAACCGGATTGGTCCAGTTCAGTTCAAATGGGGTTTGAGCCATTTGGACAGCCAAACCCATGAACCGAACCAGACCAGACCTGATTGGTTCGGCCTCCTAGAAACTGAAGACCAACCCGGTCTGCCTAAAAACTGAACCGAACCGACGAACCGGCCCGAATCAGTTCGAGCTGGTTCGGTTTACCGTTTGTCAGTTTTGACGCCCACACCTAGTTTTGATACATGATACAAAATTATCAAAAACAATGCAAGAAATAAAATATAATAAGTATACAAAAGGAAAGGAAATATCATACCTTATTGTTGCAACATTGATGTTGGTCTATCTTCCAAAAGAAGCTCTGCAATATCTTTGCTCTTTTCATGTCTTTTTTTTTCCTAAAAATAAGATAACAAATGCAAAACAAAACCAAAACAAAATAGCATACTAAAATAAAGATAGAAGTTTAGAAAGTTTGGGTTGCCTCCCAAAAAGCGCTTGAGTTAGAGTCAATAGCTTGACTTTTAGTTGATCATCAAATAGCGGATTTTTCCCATTTAAAGATGCATAATCCAAGACAAATGGATTGCTGACCACAATGTAATTTAACTTCAATGTATCTGCTGGCCATCCTTTTAGAACATTAAAGAGATATGATTTCCATTCTTGGATTTGTTGGAATAATACAAATGATGGAGGTAACTGATAGGCTACTGGAGAAGTGTAAGATAGTACAGTCAATATTAGTAGTGCATACTCCTCGACATCATGTGGTTGTTGTTCCTCTGACCACAGTTTTGTTTCTTTCTCTTTTGGAATCTTTTCTTGTACTTTATCAACTTGCTCGGATTGTAAAACATCAGATATTTGGTCAAATATTAGAAGATCATTTATTAGTGTATAATCATCATCATCAACATCATAGAATAAAGTGGACGATTCTACTTCCTTTGGCACATCGACCACAACTGCATCTTTGAGATTCTCCATTCATTCTGTGATATGCTTAAAATTTTGTTCCATAAGATTTATTGAATTCATTGTAAAATTCAAGAATTCAACCAAAGTTCTTTCTAGTGATATCTCATCTTCTTATTTATATTCAAAAGATTCACTCATATTGTTAGGGTAATTACTACGTGGGGAGATTTGGTGGCCATTGTAGTAATGAAAAGATGACATCTCCTCTAATAAATTGTAGGTCTCATCTTCATTTCTTGTTAATAGTGTTCTACTATCAATTATCATAATACTGTAATCTATCCATTCTCTTACTTCAAAACTCAGCCCGTTGTAAAAGATTTGGATAAGATACCACTTTGGCAAGTTGAGGATAGGATAATTCCATATTAAATTATTAAATGGCTCCCAAGCCATATAGAATGGTTCCCTAAATGCTGACTAAATATTGTGATTGGATGCATCTTCCTAATTTCTCTCTCAAGTTTATATAAAAAGGCCAACTACACTATATATATATATATATTCCTAAAGTGCTGTAAGATAGAACAATGCTCAACCGGTTAGGCTTCTAGGTAATAGGATAGGCCACAATTGGCCTAATTAAAAACCAATTTCCTTAGGCATGTTAATAGCCTTGTTGACAAAGCCTTCCCAATATTGCAAATATTCAAGATCACAACAAATTTTTTTTTAATGTTTCCTAATGTCTCTAACAAGAAAAAGTAATCATAATACTATTATGAAAACAAAGAACACCTAAAAATATATGAAAAGAGAAATTATGAGAAAATAAAATGAAACAAAGTAATATACCACATAAGCCACGTAGGGGAAGCTACTAAGACAAGAGAAAGAAGGCACCCGGTGTAAATTTGCTTGTATCGTGTCCTTGATTCTTCCGCAAGCCTTTTCCTTCAAAGTTGTATGTTCAATCCAAGTGACTTTGATTTCCTACTAGAAGACACACAAAGATAAACTATTACACAAGGAAAATGAAAAACAAATAAGCCCTAAATTATAACTAGTCAATAGCAAAACTAGATAGGACTAAAGTAACTTTCAAATAGAATGCATTCACTGGCAACGGCGCCGAAAAATTGTTGTCTCAATTTTAAATTCTCGCAAGTGCATGAATCAATTGGAATATAGAAACATGAATAATGAGGTCGATCCTACAAGAAATGCAAAGATGATTATGAAAGTATAAACTAGTCTTCCTTAGTTTACTTCTAGCTAGTTGGAAAAAAAAATGAGTTAGTTTGATTAAAACTAGTAATGAAAGGAAAATAATAAAAGATAATACGCTTCAACAAGTTTTTGATTAGTGAAAAGAGAATTAATAAGGTTTTTGAATCCACCACTTTTGACAACAAACTAACTAGGTATCTATTAATTCCCAAATTCAAGTAACAAGTCGAAATCAATCAATTATTACCTATAGATTTAGAAATTAAGATCGGTTTAAGAAATTCTAAAATAGGTTCTTCTTTGCTTCTTTTACTAAACTATATAAGCATTATCCATATCAATTTAATTAAAGAAAACGATGAATCAAAGATAATTACCTAACAACCAAATTAAAGCATGGAGTGATCAACCGAGTTTCTAACTATCAATAATACTTGATATTAAAGATGAAAGACCTATCGGATTGATTAACAAAATAAGTAAGAACCATAAATGCTTCACCCAAATGAAATTAATTTGATACCCAAAAAAATTACATTGTCAAAAGGATTTCATCTTCAACCTTAGTACAAAAATGCTTAGAATATAATCAAAGTAAAGTAACAAAAATAGATAGAACCCGGCATAGATTCAAGTATAAATCTATGAATTCTTCGATGAAAATGCCTCTACTTTCTTCCTTGTTTCCTCACCCCTTTCACTCATGTTTTGATCTCCAAAAACTTATTCTTGAATGGCCACAAGAGTGCTCCTCATATAGAGAAAATCCACCAATTTGATTGTTTCAACTTGATCAAGGCTAATCCACATGTCTGGCAAGCTCTAGCAAATCTAATGCAAGTCCTAGCTACATTTGGTGATGATATTCATCAAATTTAGACTTATCACTACAATAAAATTGTTTTGAAATGTGCTGGCTATGTGCTGGAAAAAAGTTCAGGCAATTGGAAATTTGTAGGTTGGGATATGTCCAAAAAACTAAGCACATCCCACTTGTCCAGCAGCTATCATGTAAATGTATTAACTTGTAGATTGTGGGCGATTTTGAGGACGTTTCGTCCATATTCAGAAGTTGATGATAAATATGATTTTTATTTCTTCAACTTTTTGTTCTAATGGGTCAAACATCATGGAATTTGAATAACTACAGCTCGACATATGCATGAAGCACCAACATCTATACATACAGCAAGTCTTCCGATCTTGTCAAACTGTTCTAGTTGTCTCCTCTTGGCCCTTTTTTTGGTCAAGTTGAATTCTGAATTTGGAAAGGTGATAAAAGTAAAGATTGTAGATACATCTCTTAGATTCATGCTTCAACTCGGATTACTCTAATCTTATGTCTAGAACTCTCGATATAATCAAAATACTAAATGCTGCACACTAGTCGACACCTTATCTTGATAAGAACACAACTTGCAACTTCATGATTGCTTTTGACAACCTGGTGAGCCAAACTTGAAACTGGTCATATGGGATGATTTTGTATATATTTAAGTTATCTTTCCAATCCCACTTGAATCATCTTCATTGGACCTCTAGAACTCTGGTTATCATTATTTCTTTGACACTAGCCCTCTTAGCTATATTTGTTGAAAATCCGGACTAGTCTCCATCCATTTGTGCTCATAAATTTCGAACACTTGTAACACATAAAAAATACATCAATAAGCATCATTTTTCATGTATAATACTTCTCAATTCGTTTATAAACACATACTTTTATTAATTGCATTTTTAGACCATGTATTCATACAAAATGAACTTGTGCATGAAAATCGATTTAGCTCAATAAAACGGTTGGATTACTATCAAATGAACATTTAATGACTTAGAAATGCTATATCAAAAATACAAATTTTTACACTAATCAAAAGACACATGACCACTATACCTACTATACCAGTTGTTGCTATAGTTAGCCAGAATAATAGCGAGAAACATATGAAATGTAACCTATTGTGGTTACAATGGACATAAAGTAAAAGACTGTTACTAATTACGTGGATATCCACTAGGTTGGACATGCAAAGGCAAGAGAAATGCTGAGTCAAGTAACTTTTCAAAGTCCAGAGACAGCCAATTTTCTGGAAATCGGGGGAACACTGGTTATTCTAAGCTACCATCACATCAGATGTCAGTGCTTAACAATACAAATGCTGAGATTGCAGGAAATACAGACAACAAAGTGTCTTTCTCACCAGATTTAGCAGGCAGTTCTTGTTCAAAGTTATCTATGGACCAGTGTTACCAACTCATTGCTTTTCTGACGGCTCAAATGTAACGAATGCCTTCAGCTAGTCAACACCATCCTTCTGCATCAAATTTTACTTGTATAGCATCCCACATTCCTAATTATGCTTGGATCATAGACACAGGAGCAACTCATTACATTTTTCACTCTTTATCTACATTCACTAGTTTTGATAAATCAGTAAGTGCTCCATTTCTACATTTACCTAATAGACAAAAGGCGAAGATTGATAGAGTTGGTACAGTCAAATTAAGTCAAAGCATAATTTTACACAGAGTTTGTATGTACTCAATTTCAATTGCAATATGCTCTCAGTCAGCAGCATCATAGAAGACATGTGTTGTCATATGAATTTTAATGCACATTGTTGCATTATCCAGGATCAATCCTAAGCTTTACAAACTGGGAAGGGTGAGAGGTTTGGCTACATGTGTTATCTGCAGTTTAAAAATCAGTCAAAGATTAATACTGGTTCAAATATTTAGATATCAGCTGCTGCCATTTCAAGTAAAGATATATGGCATTTGAGACTAGGTCACCCATCCTTTGTAATAAGGTAAAGGCTAAACAATGAAATTTTTTTCAGTAAACAGTTGGATAGGTTGCTTCATTGTGATGTATGTCACCTAGCAAAACAGAGAAGGCTACCTTTTTCTTGTCATAATGTTGCTTCTAAGAAGTTTTCTTTACTTCACATGGATATATGGGGACCTTTCCATTATGTGACACATGATGGATATAAGTATTTTCTTTCGGTTGTGGATGATAGTAGCAGATATACTTACCTTTTTTTTACTCAAAATTATCTAATGTTCAATCTACTATACCTCAGTTTTTTATTATGATTAAGACTCAATTTGGGAGGAATATTAAAGCTGTTAGATACATAATGTAAAAAATTTGTAATTTATAGAATTTTTTCAGTAGCAAGGAGTTCTACATCAGTTTCAATGTGTGGAAAGACCTAAGCAAAATTTAGTAGTGGAAAGAAAGCATCAGCAATTGTTGAACGTAGCAAGGAGTTTATTGTTTCAGTTCAAACTCCCTTTGAAATATTGGGGTAATGCTGTATTGACAGCAGCTCATCTTATCAACAGATTGCCATCTCTTCCATTGAATTTTGGGTCTCCATATGCAAGGTTATATTCCAAGATGCCTTCGTATAATCATACTAAGGTCTTTGGATGCTTATGCTATGCATCAACCTTACACTACTACAAAAAAAGCATAATATGCGTAGGCTGTAATGATGAATAGGCGTCGGTTGTAACGTAGCCGCCTATGTAAGAGACGCTCATTCTCAAGTTATAGGCGTCGGTTGTTAGCCAACGCCTAAAAGAAAAAATAGGCATCGGTTCTAAAGGAGAAACCGATGCCTAAAGTGACAATAGGTGTCAGTTCTAAAGGAGGAACCAATACCTAAAGCCAACTTTAGGCTTCGGTTTCTGCTTTAGCAATAGACGCCTACGTTGATGTTGGCTCTTTTTTTTTTTTTTTTTTTTTTTTTTTTT
>CAVNYN010206311.1:0-12743 GCA_963692815.1 Nyctanthes arbor-tristis | reverse complement strand
ACACTGACTTGAAATTGATTACAAGATTAGTTTTTTTTTTTTTTTTTTGCTTCCTTCTAAATCCGCCATCCTTACCCACCTTTATTTTACTCTTAAAAATTCAAATTCTTAATTTAAAAGCATGTTGATCCTAAATGTATGCTTCTTCATTCTTCGTCAAGTTTGAATTTTCTATTATCGTACCTTTGATACCAAGCGTTTGGGAGACACTCGGTGATTCAAGTTGCTAATTACAAGTTTTATGCTCTAATCTATAGTAGAATTTTGATTAGTAGACATGGGACATAACTCGGCTGATTTACCTGAATTTTTCTTGACATTTGCCTCAACTTCAGTGGAAGAAGAACCTGGGTGAGAACCAGCTTTATTCCCTCTTGTTTCAGGCACTAAAGAGGCCCTTTTTTTCTTCTTATTTACCATTTATGCTCAACAAGAGATTTAAAAGAATTTATAACTCAAAATCTACTGATTAGGAAAAAACCCCAGAAATAATTACTAATTTCTTGAGCCGGACGAATAGAAATTTGTAATGCCAGAAAGAGACTGAGGTACTGTGCCCAGAATCCAAGAAAACCACACGAAAAAAGTCACAAAATCAGAAACCCAGCAACGAACTTGGAACCCAGCTATTGCAACTCGAAAATCAGCTCTAAAATTAGCGAAAATCTGTTAAATCCAAGGATAAAGCCAGTAACGATGTTCAAAAAGTGAAGAAACAAGTAGAGCCCAAGCAAATCTAGGTTAGAAAGCCCCAAAAGCGAAGATCTTCAACCATGGTGAGAGCATCTCTCTAACATTCTCTCTCTAGATCTTTAGCAGAATGTTGGCTGCTGGGTCTTCATGAATGGCAAAAATAAAGGGGGAAGATCGGATATAATTATAAAAAAAAAAAAAAGAAGAAGAAACGTCGGTTCCTTTTTAAGAACCGATGCCTCTTCACTAATACACGTTGGTTCTAAAAGGAATCGACGTGTATTTAACTACAATAGGTGACGGTTGTGAGCCCGCAACCGATGCTCATTGTTGAAATAACCTTTGGGTGCCCGTTGTGGATGAACAACTGACGCCTATATTAGTAACATTATTTTGAAAATTGCCGCCACATATTGTTTACGCGTCGTTTTTCCCAACAACCGACATGTATGTTGATGCGATCCAATGAAGGCAATCAAACAGCAATTAACAGGTCAAGATAAATCCGTCAATTCAGAGCCAACAGTGTGAGATTTGGACAAATAATATGTGTTTTCCAAGCAGAAACTAGCCACTGAAAAAACTCATGGGCTATAGCCCTTAAGCCCACTAGTCTCGTGGCCAAATTCCATCATTTCGAGGGTTAAATCGGCACTTCAATTATTCTGGCGGAATTTTGGCGAATTTTCTAATTTATTTATTTTTATTCTTACTTTTGGTAATTAGGATTTTTATATATTTCCTTTAGTAATTAGGTTTCTTTTCCTTCAAGAATTCGGTTTTATTTTTACCTTATATAAAGGTTTCATTGTAATACAATTAAGAAAGAGAGTTTTTATGATGAATTAAAGACATTATTTTTGTTAAAGAGAAGTAATTCTGTTATTGGTAAATCGTGTTTCGTGGATTCGAATTACACGTCTCTTATCAAAGGAGTTAGGGCTTTAATCCTTTGTGGCGAGGTTTTTAACTTGTGTTCGTGATAAATTTCAACGGGTACAAGTTCTAAGGTCCAAATTTATTGCCCGAATATTGGCTTTTCCGGGTTTCGACATCGTTCACTTGCTTGGATTAAAATACGTGCTTCCGTGATCTTATCATATGTCTTTTTTTTTTGTTCAATTATGTAGTAGTGTTACTCAGCAGCCGTCATAAGTTTGGGCAAAAGCATGCGTTCTACTTGGTTTTCCACCAAGAGTGAAGGCTTATAAACTGTTGGATGTGCAAAGTGGTAATATATTTATGTCACGAGATGTTTTGTTTCATGAGCATGTTTTCCCTTTCTCTAGTTTCTCTTATTATGGTGCATCAGATGTTGATCAGTTATTCTCTAATGTTGTGCTTACAGCACGTAGTTTTAATCATCCTTCAGACGTTCATCACTCTGATTTCAGTTCTATCAAGGATCCCAATTCTAGTGCACTTATTCCCTCTCATAGGCCTCATAGATATCTCAGAAAACCACAGTATTTGTAGGACTATCATTGTGGTTCTTCTACTGTTTATCCAATATCTAATTTTTTGGGGTACAGTAAACTTAGCCATTCTTTTATGCTCATATTTTGAATGCTGGGATTATTCTGGAACCACAACATTATCTTTAGGCTGTTGGTAAATTTGAATGGGAGACTGCCATGGCTGAAAAGCTGGATGCATTGGAGGCTAACAATAGATGGACAGTGGTTGATTTACCTCAGGGTCTTAAACCTATTGGCTGCAAGTGGGTTCACAAAATCAAACACAAAGCTGATGGCTCCGTTGAGAGGTACAAAGCCCGGTTAGTTGCAAACAGATACACTCAACAAGAGGGAGTTGACTATTTGACACATTTGCACTTGTAGCAAAAATGGTCACTGCGAGGTTAGTTCTCGCCTTAACTGCTAAATTTAAATGGCATTTGCATTAGCTAGATATAACTAATGCATTTTTGCACAGTGACTTAACTAAAGAAGTTTACATGGTGTTACCTACTCTTATGTTCCTACGGAGGAGATTTCAGATTATAAAACTCCAGTCTCTAATCTAAAGAAGTTTTTATATGGACTTAAAACAAGCTTCTCGTCAATGAAACATCAAATTTACATCAGCTTTACTTGATTTTGGGTTTATGCAATCACTATCAAACCACTCTTAGATTCATCAAGAAATCTGCTTCTTATTTCATGGCACTATTAGTCTACGTTGATGATGTTGTAATTGCTAGCAATGGTGAGCAAGCTATTCAATCTTTTAAGTCCTCCTTACATGATAAATTTAAACTGAAAGACCTTGTTTCTTGAAGATTTTTTCTTGGTCTTGAGATGGCTAGCTCATCTAAAGGGATATCTTTATCACATCGATCTTATGCTCTTTAGTTGCTTGATGAAACTGGTTTCATGGGTTGTAGACCTTCTAGTATTCCCATAGAACAAAATTTGAAATTGAGTCAAGATGAAGAAGAACCATTACGAGATGCTAGCGTTTATAGAAGACTTGTTGGCCGATTTCTGTATTTAATTGTTACTAGACCAGACTTGTGTTATTCAGTCAATAAGCTCAGTCTCTCAACCACGACATCCTCATCACACTGCAGCACATAAAGTCTTACAGTATCTTAAAGCTACTCCAGGTCAAGGGCTTTTCTTTCCTTCAGATTCTATCACTTCTTGACAAGGGTATGAAGAAATTACTGTCCTATTTCTACCACACAATTGAGTACTTCTTATGATGATGATTAGAGGGTTTGCAAGATTCTCGACACTCTATCACTGGCTATTGTGTCTTTCTTGGTCCTTCCTTAATCTCTTGGAAGTCTAATAA
This sequence comes from Nyctanthes arbor-tristis, assembly GCA_963692815.1. Lineage (NCBI taxonomy): Eukaryota > Viridiplantae > Streptophyta > Magnoliopsida > Lamiales > Oleaceae > Nyctanthes > Nyctanthes arbor-tristis. The sequence continues at coordinate 9,251 of CAVNYN010206311.1, read as the reverse complement.
ACAACACACTATTTAATGCTCTTCTGCTAAAGCAGAATATACGTGGCTCTTCCGATCTCACATGTGAGACCATTTGGTTGCTGAGTTTACTCAATGATTTAGCATTACTTATCCTCAACCTGCTATGTTATATTGTGATAGTCAAAAGGCACTCCGTATTGGTTGAAATCCTGTTTTTCATGAACACATGAAGCATATTGATATTGATTGTCACATCGTTCGTGAAAAACATCAAGCTGGGGTTATTCAAAATTGGCATGTAAGCAACAAAGATCAGTTTGGAGACTTATTCGCCAAGGCTATTCATCCTTCTCTCTTTAAGGAACTCCTAGGCAAGATGGGAGTTCTAAACATCTATCTCCCATCTTGAGGGGGAGTATTAAGTATAGTGATATTTTTCATATTTTTTCTGTACTATATGTTTTGTGTATTTTACTATAACATTTCGCAAAATCTTATAAACAAATTATGCAATATAATCATTATTTTGATAATGATGAGAGGATTACTTGAATTTACATCAACTGAAAGGTCATAAGATTATGACAAAGTGATCGAATTAAATTGCATCAATTGTAAAGTTACAAGACTATTACTCAAACACGAATGCCTAAAATTGGAATGGGGGAATTGACAACATAATTGTTATTTTGACAATGATTAAATTAGAATATGGTTGTCAAATGGTTATTGACAATGTGATCGTTATTTTGACGGTGATTGAATAACCGCTTAAAATGCCACAAAATTCGCGTAAATGAATTCCTAGAATTAGAAGATGGTCATTGCCAATATGACCGATATTTTGACAATGAATTAGAAGGTGTTATTAACAATTTGAGCAATATTTTGACAATGAAATTGAATAACCACGTACATGAATTGCATGAATTATGTTACAAGACTTAAAAGATTGTCACTCAAGTGATGCCTCAAGACAACAATGTGGTTATTGGTTAACATGGCTTGAAGCTTAACCACCTAATTGTAAAATCATGTTAAGTGGAAGGTCTCGAATAACATAGATCAAAATATCATAACCTAATTATAAGACAACACAAAGTATAAGAACTTCTCGAGTAATAAACGTATAAATCTCATTTTGCCACATAGCCTCCTAAAATATATATGGCGTCACATTGTGTCAAGTGTCGTGTTTTGGTTGGCGGAACTAAAGGTTTATTAAAACCAATTAAATCTGGATATTTTTTACGACTATAAATAGGGAATGGAGGATGAAGATTTCCTCAACCTGCCTCTCCCTCTCCCTCTCCCTCTCCATACCCATGTCCATTTTAAAAGGCCAATGGTTTTGCTTCTTTGATGAACCTCAAGCTCTTTATACATAAAGAAAATTCGTCCAAAAATAAAAAAGAAGAAAAACCCCTGAAACCTTCCAAACATTTAGTTTTGCATTTAGATAAGATCCCTCTTCATATATATATATATATATATATATATATATAAGGAATACAACTTGAAACACCATACTGACCAAGGAAAATGAAGGTTTTGAAGGCACTTGTCAACAACTCAAAGAATATTTGGAAAAATCAAGTTAAAGAGGTGAGTAACTAATACTTTGATTCCCTTTTTATGCATTCATGAAGTTTTGATAAGATAAACATGGATTTTGATTAAAGTCTCCCATGAGCAAATATGTGATTTGATACATTGAAAAGAATGATTGATTTATTGCATTTGAATTACTAGTTGATGCTCTACCTGTTTTGTCTCTGCTTTACTTTATTGCCATACTAGGAGTCACCTAAAGATACTGAGATGGGCGATGATTAGCATGTTATCTTGATTTGTATTTGTATTGCTTTGTGAAAATTCCAGTAGGGGTCAACCGGGATTTGAATATGGATCCACTTAAATGTACACTGCCATGATTGAATTGATATTGAATCTTGCGCGCGCTACGGGTAGCAGTTTAACTAGTAATAGGGCCCTTTGTGCAGTTGAAAGCTTGGTGCATTCAATGATTTTCTTGAAAATAGATCTCCTAAATGAAAGGTGAATCAAAGGGTTTTGTTACTCACTGAGTACTTTATACTCATTCCTCCTTTCTACAATTTTTGCAGATGATTGAAGATATGATATTTGAAAAGCAAGGCAAGCTATAAATTGAAGCATGCTCGCGAACGGGATTAGAGTTTGGCATGTAGTGAAAACTTATCTTTGAAGCTACTTTAAATACAATTATGACTTTCCTACTTTTTTTGTTAATAAGAATGTCCACCTCTCTATAATATATATATTTTTTTACACCTTGTAATATATATGATGGAATGAATGTGTAGTTTTTATAATAATTTGAAGCTTACTTTTCAAGATAAAAGTTTTCTAATAGTTTGGCTTGCTTTGGTAATCAATAGAATATGCCTATTAATTAATATAACTCAAGTGTTCTTTAGATTTTATTGAAAACCTAGTTTTAATTATTCTCTAAAATTTAACAACTTGCTAATTTAAGTAATAAGTTTTATAGAATGTTAAACTCTACAAAACAAATACACTTTGTTTGTTTTGTATGTCTCGTCCTTGCTATTTATATGAAAGCTTCCACTATAAATTTCGTTAATGAATATAAGATATTCTTAAATAATTGGAAATTAGTCGGGGGCGTGACATTTACCTTCAGGTCCTTGTTCTTTCCATTTATTTCTATTAGGTCCCAATTAGTTAGTTCTTTTATTATTGGCTTGTTGCTGGTTGTATATATATTTTGTGCGGTTCTCTTAAGATGGATATGAATTCAGTTGGTGATTAGATCATCAATACTTTCTCTATCTAGAATATTCCACTTCATAAAATGTTAATTTATTGGATCTGAATATGCTCTAAGTGGATTATATAATCAAATAATTTTCTATAGAAATGAGGAATTTTTATAACATTCTTGCTTATAAGGCGAGAAAAAAGCTATGCTCTTAATTTATTGACAGTGGAAGATCGGAAGAGCACTACATCTTCGACTTCAAGCTTCAAATGCGAATTCCTTCCAATCTTGCATTAGCAAATTATGTGAATGTTTAGCAATGATACAACCACATTAAAGAACTAATGAGATTTTTAGATATACTGAAGGAGTCAAACTTGAAGTATGCTACGATCAAGAAAATCAACATTAATGTATATAGCACTTTTTATAGATGGACGTTGATACACTATTTATCTTCTAAAAATTGTGTGACCTATTAACTTTTTTTTTATACACTTGAGATATATATATATATATATGTATGTATGAATTGAGTGGATAAATTAATTGCAAGTGCTATTTTTTAATACAATTTACATGTTTATAAAGAGGTGTGATCTCCGAACATTTATGTTAATCTTTTTGACAATTTTTTGTTTTTTGTAATTTTGTTATTAAATTAAAAACGTCTAATTATCATGTTAAAAGAATATAATGGAAATATAGAAGATGGCATTATGCCGATTCTCTGGTGATACTCTTATTTTTCAATATAATTATTTTATTAATAATTTATGATTACGATGAAAAGTCGATAAATTATTTAAAAAATTTTTGAAGTATTCTAATTTGTAAATAGTTCACTCAATCACCACTTTTAACGTGATTATTTACTTACTTGTAAGCTCATTATATGTTATCGCAGTATTAAACCCGTGTAATTCACATGTGAAAAAACTAGTTTGGGGAATAGCCAAAAGGATAATGAAAAATTTAAATTAGGGATTCGATTATAAGCTAAAATGATGGAAATCATAGTATAGTTTCTCATTTTCTAAAAGAGAATCAAGTAATTGCAACCAAATACGGAGATGAAGCGATAAATTTTCTCAACTAAACAAATTTGGGTGAGGATGTGAAACGAAAGAGATCGAATTCAATTAGAGAAAGGACCTCTTGAGGGATCGAATTGGAAACCCGCGAAGATAACAACGGAGCAATTCTTTATCAGATATTAAGAAAAAAATAAAATATGAAAAAAAATTGTGGTGAATATTGTTCACCGCAAGAGTGAGGGGTCCATAGACACCGCGAAAAATGCGCGGGAAAATTGATGTGCCTATAGGCACCGCAACTCTTGTTTTAGATATTAGCTAGTGTTACGTCTGTGCGATATACGTACGGTATTGACAACGGATATATGAATGATAATTTATAAAATTTATTTGTAGAATATAATCTATACAAACATAACTTCATCTCTACTATATAATATAAGAGCAAAGGTGTGGGCGCCATCATCGTCCACTATTCGTTCTGTGCACTAATTTTTTTTTTTTTTAAATTTCTGGTTTTTATTAAGAGTGAAGATGTGAACACCGTCGTCGTACACTATTTTGTCATGTTCTGTGCACTATTTTTTTTTTTCCTAAATATTTCTGGCTTTTGTTATGTTTAGATTAGATACGCAAACTCACGCGCCATTCCAACCACACAAAATCTTGCTCCGACTTTACTTCTCACCATTTCCTAAAGGTTCTCCAACTCTCTACCTGTACTGTGCTCCTTGCTAACTGCTGTGTTCCTTTCTCTGGTCGCCCTCTTTTTAGATATGAAATTCTTGATTTGTGTTCGTTGTAAAATGGGTGTATTATTTTTGTTCATTTGTATCGATTTTTTCCCCTTTTCCCGGCTTTTTTGGTAGGTCCAATTCGGTTTTGGGTCTCGATGGAGTCTTACTCATCAGGTTCTATCGAATTCTCTTCAAAAAAAATTTCCTCTTTTGCTCTTTCCATTGCATCTATTTGCGATCTTCTTTCCCTTATTTTCTTTTTTGTTTCTAATTTATTTTTGACTTATGGGTTCTTTTTCTTTTTTTGGTGTTCTATTAAATTAATTTTGGCATTCATTGATTCTGCCTTGCGACTTTTTCTTTTGCGCTAATTTCATGTCTTTCTTGCATTTTCTTTTCCAAGCATGCATAAGCTTTTGTCGGCTAGAGGAAACGTTGTGAGTCAACAAAATAGGAATCGAGGATGACCATGAAGAAAAAGAACTTTCACTATTCTGGCCGATTAAGTAAGAATGATTTTTATTATTTTTGAAGCTTTCTGTACTACTTTGAAAATATAGAATTTTTGTTTTTACCTTTACGATATCTTAGATTTATAGCTCCGTTTAGTAGCGTTTTTCTTACCAACGGCTTTGTCATATTGCATACAACTTTGGGATTCGCCAGACATATGAAGGTAATAATTTTCATGATATTCATTCTGTCCAACAAAGAACTTTGCCCCAGGATTCATGACAAATTCACGTGCTTAATTAGTCTAAGAATTAAGTCAAAAGATCTCCATACGCTGATGAGATTTATGTCCCTAAGCTCCAGTCTCCGTATTGCAAGCTAAAGTTCTTCCTAATACGATCTAACTTTAATGATTTTATAGCGTATGTGAGTGATTCCTACAATTGTGCAAATACATCTTTTACAGTTGCCATTTCTTTTTCTGATTTGAGAAAGGAAGATCATAAATTTCTTGAGGCATTAATATAGAATGATTTTGTGCTAATGCACATGTATTTTCCTGTACACGATTGCTTAAAGTATTTTTACACTTAAAATTGACAGTGCCTGCTTAAATTTTCTTTTTTTTTTTGTCCTACCTTTTTGACATTGATCTTGATCTGATATTGCTTATTAGTTAATTGATTATCCTTTACAAATATTTGGCAATGGAGATTATCCACTCTTATATGGTATTCATTTTGCAAATTTGGCTTACGAGAGGTGATTCCAAAGCATATTGCATTCTTAGTAGAGTCGATCTTGTTTGATTTGTGAATTCTTTTTTGTCTTTTGTTTAATTTCTCACGATGGATACACTAAGTAAATGCATATTGGTAATGTAAGTTCAAATTTAGGATGATCGAGAAACGAAGCTCATTTTATTGCCAATAGGTGTTAAGTAGAGTAAGTTGGCATTGTGATGCATATCCTAAAAGGATATAATTATTTATCTAGCTTATTTTAATTTATTGTTATTTTGAATTAGGATATTTAATTTAATTAGGTTATTTTTATTATTACTTGGTTTAATAGGTTACTTTTCTAGTACTTTACTTGTTCTGGTAGAGTTTTCCTTTCCATCTTGCATCATTTCCTCCTTGCGAAAAAGAACTCGACTCTGGCGAGTTGTGCTCCAAATATTCCTCCAGCGGTGGTGCATTGAACTAGCGCAACTCATCTTCAGGAAGTTAAGTATCTTCAGAGGGTAGGCGACCTTTCCAGCGAACCAAAAAACTTCTAGAACGTCCATGACTAAAACCCACAATGGCATCATCGAGTACAGACTCAACAACATCATGGCGAGGAAATAAAGTAGATGGTGGCTGATGAGGTGGTCCAATCGTCGGACCTGTAGAAAGAGAAGATGGCAAAACTGGAGGCTCGAATGTGCCTCGATAAGGGTACAAATATGCTATATTGAAAATTGGACTAATTTTTAAGTGCAAAGGTAACTCAAGCAGATATGCATTAGTTCCAAGCCTTTTAAAAAATGAAAAAGTCCAATAGCTATAGCACAAAGTTTTTTGCCAGGTTGTTTTGGAAAACGTTCAGGCACAAGTCTAACCATAACAAAATCACCAACAGTAAATTCCTTGGACCTTCGATGAGCGTTGACCGCGAGTCTATAATTTTCATTACTCAAAGTAATTTTACGATAAATGTCATCCTGCAAATTACGAATATTGTCAGCAAAAGCTTGAGCAGATACAGCAGGTCTAAAATCAGTAGGTAACAGAACTAAGTCAAGGGGTTGGCAAGGAGAAAATCCCTAAACAATTTCAAAAGGACTATGACCAGTGGACCTATTGACAGAGTTATTATAAGTAAATTCAGCTATAGGTAACACGAGGTCCCAATTTCCTGGTTTATCACCAACTAAGTAGCGCGGCAAATATAATTCCCTAAACTTCTATTCACAACCTCAGTCTGACCATCAGTTTAGATAAAAAGCGGAGAAAAACTTATGAGTAGTGCCAAAAAATTTCCACAAAGTCTTCTGAAAGTTACTAACAAATTTGACATCCCAGTCAGAGACAATAGTAACAGGCAAACCATGCAAACGAATAAATTCTTTAAAGAACCATTTTGGCCACCTGGGTTGCATCAGAAGACTTGGAACAAGGAATGAAATGGGCGATCTTGGGAAAGCAATCAACCACTACTAGAATAGAATCATGACCTCTAGAAGTTTTAGGCAAGCCTAGAATTCCAAGCTAAGATCACACCAAGGAGTATGAGGGACAGGAAGTAGAGTGTACATGCCAGTGTTTTGGCGATGAGCTTTTCCCAACTGATAAGTACAACACTGAGACACAATACGTGCAACATCTCTCTCAAGAGAAGGCCAATAAAACCTATCCTCAACTAGAGCAATACTTTTATCACGCCCAAAATGTCCAGCGAGACCACCAGCATGTAATTCCTAAATGAGGAAATCTCGAAGGGAAGTACGTGAAATGCACAATTTAGTCCCTTTAAAAGGATAACCATCTTTAGTAAAGAAATCAAGTTGATCACGAGATGGATTATCTAAAAGATCTTTAAAAATGATTCCAAAATCAAGACAACTGGGTAGTCATCCTTCAGCTGATCAAAGCCAACGACAGTATTGTCCATAGATGAAGAATAGTAGTTAGTTGACTGAGGGCATCAGCAACTTTGTTCTCAGGGCCAGAATGATGACGAAGAACAAAGGTGTACTCTTGAAGGAATTCAACCCATTTAGCCTGGTGGGAGCTCAAATATTGCTGAAAATTGATATAGCGAACAGCTTCATGGTCTGAGTAAAGAAAGAATTCTTTAGGCAATAAATAATATCGTCAATGTCAATGGACTAGATGATGGCATAGAATTCCTTATCATAAGTAGAGTACCTCTGTCGAGCCTCATTTAGTTTTTCATTAAATTGGCTCTAGGATAGCCTTCTTAATTCAAGACACCACATATACCCACCCCGGATGCATCACAAGAAACTTCAAAAACTTTGGAAAGATCGAGGTGACGCAAAATAAGAGCCTCAATTAATTTTTGCTTAATGAGTTCATGGGCTTTTTTAGCAGAAGGGGTCCATTGAAAATCACCTTGTTTCATACACTCAATGATAGGAGTAGTGATAGAACTAAAATCTCTAATGAATCTCTGATAAAAGAAGCTAACCTATGAAAGCTTTGAGCTTCAGTTAACATTTTCGGCTGAGGCCAATCACCAATAACTGAGATTTTGGATGGATCCGTGGAAATACCTTGAGCAGAAATGATGAAACCTAAGAAAAGGACTTGGGATTATAGCTTTTCAGTTCGCAAAGTAATGAACACCTCGTGGAGATGATGTAAGTGTTATTCTTTGGAACGACTATAAATCAGGATGTCATCAAAGTAGACCACAAGAAATTTACCTATGATAGGTCGAAGAACATGGGTCATAACTCTTATGAATGTACTAGGTGCGTTAGACATTCCAAAAGGCATAACTAACCATTCGTACAAACCATCTTGAGTTTTGAAAGCAGTTTTCCACTCATCACCAGGTCGAATTCGAATCTGGTGGTACCCGCTATGGAGATCAATCTTAGAGAACCATTTGGACCCTGCCAACCCATCTAGCATGTCATCTAGATGAGGGATAGGAAAATGGTACTTGATGGTGATCTTGTTAATGGCATGACTGTCTACACATATACGCCAAGAATGGTCTTTCTTGGGTGTTAGTAGAACAGGTATCGTACAAGGACTAAGACTATGGCGAATAAAGCCTTTTGTCAATAACCCCTTGAATTTGCCTATTCAACTCAGCTCTTTCACTAGGATTCATCCAATAATGAGGCCGATTAGGCAGTTGAGACCCAAGAATAAGATCAATGGCATGTTGAATATCCCGCAGATAAGGTAACTCTTCTGGGAGATCATTAGGAACAATGTCATTGAACTCACTTAACATGGTTTGGATCTCGGAAGGGAAGAAAATGAGTGTTTTAGGAGAGAAAGGAGAGATAGCTTTAGCTACAAGCGCAAAGACAAGCATCGTGGAACTACCCTCACGCTCAAAAGCTATGAAGGAGACAATGTAAATACGGTGATAAGGTTTGGAGTTAGGTTTTGATGAAGTGGAAAGTTTAGGTTTTTGTTTAGGATCTAAGATTTTGGAAGGGTTGACTGGTTTTGCAGGATTGAGGCAGATTGGTTTTCCTTGGTGCATAAACTCATAGATATTGTCACTCCCATAGTGCATAACATCATGATCATACAACCAAGGGCGACC
>CAVNYN010206310.1:0-18876 GCA_963692815.1 Nyctanthes arbor-tristis | reverse complement strand
TACATGTGGATTATTGTACAAATATCAAGATGTAAGAATATTTCATAATCTGTGCTATGTGTCAATCTAAGCTACTAGTAAAATCTATAGAATTTATTGTAAAATAAAACTAAAGGGTATTTTGATTTTTCTTTTAAGTCAAGAAAAGTATATATTGCGTTAAAAATATGAAGTTAAAAGGTAAAATAAAATCATGCCACCCGCTGGCCGGCCGGCAAAAGGCTAGACTTGAGTTGACTCTTGTACGTTTACTAAAAGCCAAAGCTTGGGCTGAAATTCGAAATTGGAGCTGGCTCAGGCTGAGCTTCAAAATCGGGGCTGGCTCAAGCTCGGGCAAGCCCGTGTGGCTTGGTTGGCGCGTGTTAGTTCGGTTCATGAATACGGGTCCAAACGGCCAGTATTATTGGACTAGGAATTCACAAACCAATTTTATTTTAAAATAGAAAATTTAATTAAATCAATTACATTCACATATTTATTAGAACTCATTTGTACTACACAAATTCCAACCACTTATTATAAAAAAAATTATTTCCAATGACGGCAAACTTAATTTTGTAAACTTGTAATTGTTTTTATTTAAAAAATTTTACACAAAATATAAGAAAAACAAAGCTCACAATCTGAGCAGGCTGGCCTATGGTCGTCTTGCTACAAGTCCAAGAAGGGACATAACGATAAAATGGTAGGAAGGTGCATAGCGATAAAATGGTAGAAATGAGCAGTTGAAACTTAAACACTAAATTTTTTTTTTTAAATAATTTTTCTAAGGGTGATAAAAAGACGAGGAAGTGACGGAAGAGGACAGCTGCCCCATCTCTCCAGCTCAGGCTTTCTAAGCTCGGCTCAAACAAATCCCAAGCCTTTTGCCAAGTTGAGAATTTCAACACGTAAACTAACTCGACTCGTTTAGATCAGTAAGTAACCTTTAAAAATTGGTTAGTCCCATGCATGTTTAACATGCGGGTGAGTGGTGGGGTCGGTGTCGGTACATATATAAATGAAATGGAAGAGAACCTTTTTATTTATGATGACAAGTTTTTGGCGTCGAGCGGTGTCTGTTACTGCATGTACCCAAATTTCCGTTTATATCAATGCACTGATTACTTTTGAGTAATTAATAAGAAAACACGTCATAGCACTCCTTCCTCCATTATCACCCACACCGCGCGTCTCGCTAAGCAACAAACTCCTCTCCTCCATTATTCATCAATTCACACGATTAAATTAAAAATAATATTATGTAGTATCAGTGGTGTTTGACACTAGTCTAGGTGACATTTAATGTGGCATTAAATGATGAGTGAAATTAAATGAATAAATAAATGATTCACTTAATTCAACTTATCATTTAATGCCACCTTGATATGGTGCCAAACACCAGTGGTACTAAATAGCATAAAAATGCCCCTTCTTCGTGAAAGATGATCGGCGGTTGGCTTCACTTTTAAAAAGAACCTATAAAAATAAATAACTAGCTACCTCCTTTTAATAAAAATCAATTGCCAGGTTTGTATTCATGTAATTTTTGTATCTTTAGAATAAACAAAAAGTAAAAATCTAGCAGCTGATTTTAATATCAACTCTAGATCTACATTAATTTAATATATCTACACGTCAAGAAACTTAAGTGACCAGAAATTAATTGGTTTTTCGCTTATTCCAATTATTATTTGTGAAATTTTATGTTTTACAAAAATAAAAAGTATGTTGCCAAAAAAAAGGGCTTTGTGAATTTTGAACTTACGAAACTAAAGTTTCCCCTTTAATTCTTTAGGCAAGTTCGTCCTCCTTAGGATGGTTCGTCTTGTCTTATATATAATGGACAGTACTCTAATGAGATTTTATCTAGTCCTTGAAGAGAGGGGGAAAAAATCTAGTCCTTGAATAGAGAAAAAACTGAGGGTTAAATTATCAAGGATCCATATTGTAATTGCTAGGATCGATCTGGTACCTTTGATTTCATTTCCATATATCTATATATATATATATATATTTTTTTCTTTTTGTGTGTGTAAATGGATTTTCCTTAAAGCGATTAATGATAAAATTATCCGGGCCTTTTGAAGAAATTATTTTGGTTACTCGAACCCCAGCGTAGTTTTCAATATCACACTCAGACCGTGAGATATTAGAATTCGTCTACCATTTTATTAATTAATAATAATAAATAAAGGTAGTGAGACGTAGACCTAACTCCAAATAGCAAGAGCATAAGAAGAAAGGGGGAATTTGGTGGTCATATTGAGGCAATCAATCTAAAATATTAATTATTATTTGGCATAGAGTCAAGAGTGCAAGCTCTTGATACAACTGGATTGTTGCGACCAAGCGCAATTGTGCAAGAGTGGAGTGGGTTAAGATTAAGATTGAAAGGGTTTGACTCAACTTAATTCTATAAGTCAAAATGAGGAGTTTGTTCGTTCTACTCTCTATTACGTTTTGTGTAATTACAAATTCACAAAAAACACACATTCCTCAACTTTTATTACTTGTATGGCGGATTGATTTTTCCCTTAATTAGTATATAAGATTCTCTGAATTTTTCTGGAGGGGTTTCACCATGTTAAAGTTTTATGTTTATATGCTTTCCATATATAGTTTAGTTTCTTCTTCATCTTTATATATTTTCAAAACAATTATATGCATGTATTATATATTACTGTACCTTGATTTATTGGTATATGAGATCACTCGAACAATAAAACTTGAGTTATAGTCAAGCAGGGTCGTGCCTGACATTTTAGGGGCCCTAAGCAAATTTTTTATTAAGGGCCCTCTAATCATACATAATAAGAAAATTATATATAACAAATATCGTGTATATAAATTTAACTAAAACCATTAAAGAACTTATACATAATCAACATCAAATATTTATTCATTTTTGAAACTAAAATCACAAAGTCACAATAGAAATTTCAAATTCCTTTGTTCTTTTTCCATTGAAGGAAAAGGAATTAGTTTAAGAGAATAAGAGTTTATTTTGAATTGAATTATTGAATGAATGTCGTAAGTAGATGTGCAAAGAAATTAGAATTTGGGCTTTACTAAACTTTTTTCTTTTAAAGAAAATTTAAATAGACCTTCGCTTCATCTTTCGGGGGCCCTAAGCGACTGCCTAGAAGGCTTAGCCTCAGGCATGCTACTGTAGTAAAGGCATGTGGATCTTCTTTTTTTATAGTAACATTAGCAAGTCTTGTGTTTGAGGTTCTTTGAAATGACATTTTTTGTTTTTTTTTTGGATAATTACACATTTATAAATCAATAACATTTGAGAGGACAGGTGGTATTAATTATTTTGTTGTATATATAAGACAATCATGTAAAAAGTGACCAGGTGAGGAAAAATCTGAAAAGAATAAGTAGAAACAAAAGAAACACAATAATCGCAGAGAAAATTTAACTGGGCCATTGTATATTTGTATTCTTATCATCTTCTGATGCAACATCCAATCATGGAAATTGGTCCTATATATATTATCCACACAAAATACAAGGCAGCACTCAGATCCTTCTCAAGAGATTATGAGAGGAAAATAATAAAGATATTTTAAAAAAAAGGGAGAAGGAAAAAGTATGTCATTTAAGATTTTTTAATTAAATTTGGATGATAAAAATTTGAACAATTTTTTATGTTTTGATTTTGTCACTTTTTGATGCGGCAGCGTCACGTACGCACTAGGTTAGAAATAGCCAACTGGGTGTAGCCAAATTTCTACGGAAACAACGTGGGTTTTTGTTATAGAGTCTACATAGTATAAAAAGGTAAGAAACTGCTAGTGATTTCTTGTATCTTACAACTGCATTCTCTATATTGTAGAGACCGCCTTATTTCTATATAAAATTCGAGGTGTGTAGTGTCCAAGGACTTGGACACACCGGTCGAAGGCCTCTTGATGGAGTTTCTTGCATGGAGGATGGTGGGCTGTTTTCTTTTGTTTCTTTGTCTGTTCTTGTTTCCGCTGGTTGCCTATCTAGTTTGGCGATGTAGTAGGTTGATGATGTATTTCTCTTCTTTTACTTTGTGTGTTTTTTTCTTCTTTTTTGATTTCTAGAGCCGCTTGGAGCATGTTTCCTGTTTGGCCGTTTTGTACGTTGTTTCGGCTTTGGATAATAAAATGTAGACATTTAATTAAAAAAAAAAAGTCGACGAAATAGAGATATTGCTAGACTGTCTTATCGAGTATAGATTGAGAATTGAAAGTTTAGTTTTAGTCTTTGATGGATCTATAACCTCAAAAATTGAAATTTTTAGTGGTCAAGACATTGATATTTCTCCTGAATAAAATGTCACCTCCCTAAATAATAGGACTAACATGTGCTCTAGCCATATGTTAATTATTGAGTGAAATGACTTGTAAGGGTTGGATTCAATGAAAAGTTATCAAGATAGTACTTGTATATTTTTATGTACATAATAATTAATATATTTTCTTTAGTTAATTTTTAGATGGCCAAAAATGGAAGTGGGAGCAATGTATGTGGATATGTACATTCAACAAACAGTTTAATTTGCTTGGGTCACTGTTTTTGGCTAAGCACAATTATTCCTGAATTATTGTATTGTTGATTTGAAACATGTCCTAATCCTTTTAACTTTGTGATTAATCATGTTCTAACACTAAAAAAGAAATTAGTGGCAAGAAATGAATGGAATTATGTTTAGAAGAGAAGGGGAAAAAATAAAGAAAGAAAAGAGAAGCCTCAGTTATATGTCTGTTAACTAAAAGAAAATTTCCTACCTAGGAAAGACTCTCTTGTAGTAAAATTTTCATATTGTGTATAATAGATATAATAGATAGTATTAATAATTCATAATTATAGCGTATTACTCAAATATATATGTGTGTGTGTGTGTGTGTTTGTTATGTTTTTTATGTGATTGTCACAACCTATACTTTGTTGGTCCTTTTTTCTGAAGTACATATGCCAACTGATGAGGTCGTAGCTACAAAATTTTGAAACTGAAGAGTGAAGTAATAGAAAAATGCTTATATAGATGGACTATTGTTGATATTTTTTTTTTTTAAACTCAATTTATTTTCAACTTTTGCAATCGTGACAGAATTAGATGTCATGTTATCTTAAAAACATTGGACACGCTTCAGGTTATTGCTAATTTTTAACATTCAAGTTGGATTGTAATGTTAAGTTTAGAATTAATCTTCGACCAACTGCAACTTGTGTGAGGTTTTTTTAATGTATGATTGATTTGTATTATTTAGATTGTGTTGAGCTCCATACTCTTTACAAATTTGTATGCTATAGTGTAGATCTATTATACTTGTTCCCCCATAAAAAGAAAAAGGGCTAGCAGAGAAAATACTATTAAAATCTAATTAAAAAATAAATTAAAATTGGATTATCCAATTAATTTTTTTCACAAGTACTTCAATGATGCAAACATTAGATCAAAAAATCCATTAATTTGGCTCCATGTTTCTTTTAGAACTTGATGTAATTTTATGAAGAACATATTTGCAAAATAGAATCCCACCTATTTTTTATTCATAATAGTTGTCATCTTTATAGGAAAAATCATATACAAAAATTACTGAACTAACCTAGTTATTATTGAATAATCATACAAGATAGGTGTTCAGTGTAATCTAAACACAAAATATGTTAGTGTTGTTGCTGTTGTTGTTAATAATGATGATGATGATGATGATACAATAGTACAAACTATCTACAAAATATAATGCTTCTTTAATATGAAACAAAATTCTGGAACTCAAGAAATATAATACAATACTCTACTCTATTGATAAAATCAAAAACCGTTATATGGATTCATAGGACCTATTTTATTATTCAATTGAGAACTTTGAATACACATGTAAGTTCTTAATTAATTAAGAGTACTAAATATTCAGTACTCCGGGAATACTATATAAAACACATGCATGTCAATTTAAATAATTATACACAAGATTGTAGACTAGATATTCAAAGATAACCCTTAGTTACTTGAAGTAACATGTTTCATACACTGATTGATACAATTGTACATATGACACAATCTTCATTTGTTAGATAAATATAATCTTCAATTGTGTTTAAACTATATTCAATTTTTATCTGCTACATACATGCGTCTTTTAGACGAGACTTGTTGTGTGCTTAAATTAGTAATGATTATATAGATTTGAGATAAAAGTGAGAGCTACATATGCTCACGATAAAGTAATAAAAGCATACAAACACAATTGATACATGTTATTTGACAAAAACCAACAAGAAGATAAGACCTAAAAGCAAAACGCAGTGTATTTTAATTTCAAGGGATGAAAAATTAAAGAAATGGGAATAGGATTGAAAGAAATTATCTTTTAGTACCGACCATGATAACAACTTTTGCGGCAAGGATGTCACAGGTTGATTAGTGTTTGCATATTGATGGACAAATGTTGTTTTCTTTCTTACTATTTATACATACAATGCCTAGGAAAGATGTGAAGTAAAATTTAATAAACAAATTCCAAGAAACCTAAACTCAGCAACCAATTGTCTTGTCTACAACTTTACAACATTGGGTTCTTCCAACTTTTTTATTATTTTTTTGAGTAGGGTATTCTTGACTAATTAATAATTCATATGTAGAATCTACAGTCTAATTTTTACAAGTAGTTGAGACTTTTGAACCCGTATGTGAGTTTTGATTGGTCACCAGGACTTGCGTATGATACTCCAATAGTACTAGAAAATTTTCCCTATTTTTTCCTCAACGTCACATTTTCCTAGATAATATTGATAACCGTTATAGCAATTGAGTGGCTTGCGCATTGCATCGCTCTAATGTAGAGAGGGTTAAATTTTTACTATCGATAGTCCTTATTAGTTTATATATATATATATATATATATTACTTGCACACCTGAACAAGCTGTAAGACGCGTTACATTATGAAAATAACTGGTGTAATGACTTTTAATAGATATTATAAAATATAATAACTTTGGAATTGGAAGGGATTTGTAAGCGGCTATAGTTTTATGGCTAGATTATTATTATATGTAGAGCTTAATGTTTTGAGATGAACATTATTAAGTATTTATAGGTACTAAATTACTAACGTGGTTTTCTGAGGAGATGTAGCCCAAGTATTTTTACGGAGAGATGAGTGATATTCTCACTTGACACAATTTTATCATATGGCGACCACTCGAGACTTCATCATCTAATAAATTTGTGCTATATCTACAAATGTCATTTTTTTCACATCACATTTTCATGTCTTCGTAGAATTTTTGATTTATCCCATAGAGAATTATTATGTGATTTATTTTTGATCAGATTGACTTGCTATCAATTTTTATTTATGTAATGTAATGTAATATTGTTTAGTTAGAATGAATTTCCTCCATTTATAAGGATTTCTATGTGATTACCTTTCTAGAGTGTCAAAGTCTCTAGGAATCAAAGGTTTCTCTAGGATCGAATTATATGTTGCTTGAATAAGGCTCAAACTTTTATCGAGATTCTAGTTGAAAGCCACGATAGATCCTTCTATTGAACATTTGGATCCTGTTTTATTCACACGGGAATGGGTTGTCAATTTAAATGCCACATGATCAGTAATATGTTGTTTTAAGTCTAAAGTGCAACAATCTATATAAATAGCATTCGGGTCATGACTTAATTATATGGTCTTACCATCGAAATGAATTTGGATGAGAAATTTGAGCGACTACGTGACCATGTGTCTCAATTAATTGTGACATTCATGGGGACAGGCGGAGTTCTTAAAGTAATTGTGTCCATTTCAAATTTTGTTAGTAATAATAAGCGATTATTGAAACAGAGGACTGGTTAAACAAAGTCGTGAAACTAAATTAAGAATTATACTAAACCCTCCTTCATTAAATTATTATGGATGACATCAATTTATTTATTTATTATTATTTTTAATAAGGGCAGGTAAAGGGAGAGGAAGGAGATTAATAAGGAAAATTAGGGGAGGGGTAGGATATCAATAAAATAATTAATTAGCATAACTTATATTATTTATGGACCAAAAAATCATTGATGCCCTAATAGTTTATAACTCAAACTAAAAGTTGACAAAAAATTTTTATGGTACCATGTTGTGCTTTCATGATGACAGCTGGTTATTATTCTTTTCTTTAATAAATCCCATCTTCATCAAGGAGCTGCCTATTAATGGCACATATGCAATTTCTATTTTTGTAGTAAAAAACCCTATCAAAAATGATTTTCACCCTCAGTGGGCAAGAGATATAACTCTCACCGCTGATGTGATTATGCCACATCATCAATCCTACTATATATTGATGACATGACACTGAGACATTATCACTCAAGGTAATGTGAGACTAACGTGGCTGTCACATAAGTGGTAGAAATTATATCTCTGGTTGGAGGTCAGCTCTCCTTTTGTTCGTCTTTTCTTTATTTTCCATTTTTTGGTGGGATTCCTTTCAAATTTGTTAGGTCAAGTTGTGGGGTTTTGCCTGTGACTATCTCCACCCAGCTTGGAAAAGTTGACATTACATTGCAGCCTCCATACTGTAGAAAGTGCCACCTCATCTTCTATATATTCCATTTCCATTGTATAATAATAAGGGCTTGGATCTTAATAGATTGATTGGAATCAAACTAGCATTCCAATTTCCAACAATGTGTTCCTTTGGCACATGATAATAGATTATAAGTATTTCTATAGTGAATATTTTTGTCCCCCATTTTTGCACACAAGAAAAAGAAAACAATTCATATGTGCAATGGTATCAAGATTTTAAAAAGTTTTAGTGAGCAAGATGTGTCTTTAATACATTGCCTAAGCATGCTAGCTTTAATTTTTTCTTTTATTCTTATTACTGTTATTCTGATAAAAAGGAATGACCGAAGGATAGAGACCTAGAAATTTCGACTGTAGTAGTAATTGTGTAGTTACTAATTCTGTTACATCTTGGAAGAAACTACTTAAAGATTATAGCTACTTGAGGAGCAAAATTATGTTAAAGAAAACACCTAAATTTGATCGGCTCTTGAATAATTTTTCTGAAAAATGTAATTGTTAAAGTACTAATGTTAGATAATATTTATGTTATAAAAAATTCACTCAAGCAACATCTAAGTGAAATACTTCATACTTGGACTCTTAGACTTCTCCATGATTGCATTTTTTCACGTATCAATCGCGCTTTTATAAGGCTTAATACTCGGTTTAGATGCATTTTCATGCATGTTTACACTTTTTAGAACCTTAGTTGAATATGAAGTGATGGACAATTGAATAGCAACAAACATGTGTGACCCACTAAAGGGTAATTTAATTAAGTTGATTAGGCAACTTGGAGTATAATTTATAAACTAGAGGAATTGACAATTCACAATAATTAATCATTGTTATCTCAATATATTATTCCATTTCCAACCAGCTAGGAAGCAATTGATATAATCATTCTAATAATACATTATTATAAATAAACCATCAACATGTAGCAATACTTAACTCGATATGGAAGTCAATATATAATTGTAGTAAACACTTGCAACATGCCAAATTCAATTATAGGATACGTAAGTTTGCATCAACTTGTTTATTTATTCACTTCAGTTAAAATTTTTATGAAAAATTAATCTTTGGTCAATAAGTCAAATTTTATTTTTAACAATAAAAATTTCATAAAAATTACTATTGTTTTTATATTTCTCAAGAATATTTCTTACTTTCCCGCATATATTCACTCAAACAAAGAAATCACTTTTTAGAAAGAATAATACTATATACTATT
Source organism: Nyctanthes arbor-tristis (assembly GCA_963692815.1). NCBI lineage: Eukaryota > Viridiplantae > Streptophyta > Magnoliopsida > Lamiales > Oleaceae > Nyctanthes > Nyctanthes arbor-tristis. Next base: position 9,112 of record CAVNYN010206310.1, on the reverse strand, counting down.
AGTAGTATTAAACATCAATCTAAATGGATACATACACCGTATTAAATAATAAGTGAAGTTAAAAGTAAATAGACGGTGGCTACCCCGTTTTCTGAACCCTTTTTACCCTTTGAAAATTTGAAAAAAAAAATTAGTGTTTCGATTCGGGGTTGTCAAGTTTCGGCTACCCCTTCTACTGTCTTCTAGCTATGCTCCCTGAGTGATACTATGTTGATACTGATTCGCCACATGAGTGACTTAGACGTACGGGTGTCCAGATCCATATCGGATCTTTGTGGCCGATCCGGAGCTTGCTCTTGACTGTTATCCGCGGTGATATATGGTAGGATTTGAGATCGGCTTTTAATAGCCGATCCAGGCTGTATGGTCTGGGGCAGATTATGAAAAATGGTAACAATGAGCGCATAGAGAACACGATGAAGGGGTTGACAATTGGTTAGTTATTTAGACAAGACTAAACTGACATCGTACTTAGTATAGTTAAATTGAGTTTGTGTCCGACCAAAATGTATAAAATTCCTAAAGCACCCCGGGTCTCACCTATAACTATAGATTTCGGGGTGCCATTTAGAGAGTGGCCTAGATAATAGAAATTAGAGAGAGAATATTTATAACACTTGTATTCGCATCCGACCTCAAACTCTTATCAAACTACTTCCGTTAACGACACCACACCGGGTTTCATCATGACTAGGAACCCCGGTGCCACATCACCATCTCAATACACTTTCATTGCTGACTTGGGCTCACATCTGAACCTACTGTCAACATACCATATGGTGTATAACATTACTCTTTGAAAAAAGTCACACCTGACTGCAAACCTTGTAATGAGCAAAATGTACGAGTTACTAGTTGTGGACTTAAGAGATGGGTTTACAAAGTTAGAGTAGGCTAATGTTGGGCTGAAAAAGATGGACTTGAATTTTGTAAGCCCAACATTGATGATAAGAGGAGATCAGTAACACCCAAAACAAAGGGAAAAAATTGCATTGATTACTTACATTTACACTTTCATTTCTATAAATTATTGGGTCATTGTTCGTATTTTACTAAGATCAAGCTTGTAAACTCGACAATTATTTGATTTTTGTGAATTGTGGACATACTTATTCTGAAATATGTTCTGTTATTTTCTATATGTAAGGAAGAAGAAAATGGGGTCGTGACTCGTATGAACGAGGCAGCCAACGCGGATGATGAATTGTGGACATGCTTTATTTTTTACCTTTAATTTTATTATTATTTTTTTCCAATAAAACGGATGATGGCAGGATAGAGACCTAGAAATATCGACCGTATTAGTAACTCTATAGTTACTAATTCCGTTACATCTCTGGAAGAAACTGCTCACTACTTGATGAGTAAAAATGTAATATTATGTTAAGGAAAACACCTAAATTTGATTGGCTCGGATTTATCTTGGACTAATTTTTCCGAACAAATGTAATTGTTAAAGTACTGGTATTTCGTTTCATTTGTAATGGTCGATATAATGTTCTAAATAGTTCGCTCAAGTGGAGCCCAAGTAGCGTTTATATTTGACACTTGGACTCTTACACTTCTCTAGTCATTGCGCTTTTTCACGGGTTGATCGCGCTTTTATTAGGCTCAATGCTCGTTTTTTACGTCTTTTCACGCGGTGCACTATTTTTAGAACCTGGATATTAAGTCATGGACAATTGAAAAGCAACAAACATGTGTGATCCACTAATGGGTAATTTAATTATAAAGATGTTTTATTTTCTCTGCCCAAATAATGTTAGATTGAGATTATATTATGTCAAAGTTGATTGAATCGTTACAAATAGTAAACATCAGAGCTGAGCACAACTAAAAATGTGGCCAATGAGGATGTTAGGCCCATTTAGGTAGCTGATTGTGATAGTCACAATCTTACATCACTTGGGTTGCTTGGGTAAAGAAAATGAAACCAATTTATAAGATAAAAAACATACTCTAATTGACACAAGGACTTTTAGGTGCAAGACTAAGAGTAAAACCGTGTGGATCTGACTAAAGCAGACAATATCTTATCAAAGTAGACTCGATTGCTGTACGAAGTGAGCCGCAAAGTTGGGAAACGAGAACCACATAGAAAAGTAAACAAGAAAAAGGTATTAATCTATGAAGTTTGAATGGTGGCAAAACACTAAGCCATGTGTCGTATAATGATAAGTTACTTAAATAATACCAAGTAGCACTAGTGGTATTGAGTACTAGTCTAATTGGCAACTTAAGTTGAGTTAAATGCATTGATATAAGATGTTTGATTTAACTTATTATTATTTAATATCACATGGACTAGTGTCGAGTATCAATAGTACCATATATAATTACTCATAAAATTTGTGTTACATGAAAAATTGATGTATGGAAGCTTGAAAAACAATAAAAGCATATTTGATTGGAGATATTTTCTATGGAAAATGTCAAATTCCTAAAAGATTTTCCAACTTCGTGCGTTTAATTGACATATGAAAATGGAATTGAAATTCCATGGTACAATCCTTTTAAATATAGTTTTCTTCATTTTCTTGAAAAATCAATTTTCATCTCCCCTTAAGTAAAATATTTTCCATAAAAGTTAGAAAATATTTTATTTTCCCTATTTTCGTATCAAACGCACTATAAATGTAATATAGTCTCATAGATTCAAAACTCAACCACCTTTTAGATTCTATTGATTCCTCAAAATACTAGAAATTTAGGCATCAAAGACTCGTTGATTCGCTCGAATACCGAGAATTTGGAAGTACAAGGAAAACACAATCCAATATCAATTTTATTCAATAAATAGACAACATCTCACAATGAATCATAATTCTAGTTTAAATTCTAAAAATTCTAATAAAGCCCTAGTAACTAAATGACGAAATAATCCCTAACTTAATCTAAAGAGTAAGACAGAAAATATTAAACAATTAAATAAATAGTAAACTAGACTATGACCGGGACGCTGAAAAACAATAAACGCGATCTAGTCTTATTGATTCCAAACAAATACTGCGACTCGATCACCTCCTACTCCTGGATTATGTTGATTCCTTAGGATACCAGAAATCTGGACACCAAAAACTCATTGATCTGCTCACGAATATCGAGAATTTAGAAGTACATGGAAAACACAATCCAATATTAATTTTATTCGATAAACAATCACTATTTTACAATGAATCATAATTCTAGTTTAAATACTAAAAATTCTATTAAAACCCTAATAACTAGAAGGGTTAACTTCATAAATGGTCCATAACCTTTATACTTTCTATCATCTAGGTCCTCAACCTTTTTTTTTTTCAATGCCGCTAGTCCAGTCTTTCATAAATTCACTTATAAGGTTCTTTATGACATTTTTGCTCTTACTTTTTAAATTAAAAAAAATCTAAAAAATAGTAAAGATAACAAAAATAAACTAGCTACCCATTATACCACTATCCCTCACCCGGTCGAAAATGACAAATATATGCTCTATTTTTCTTTTCTAGAGAAATTATTATTTTTTTATGTCATTTCTAATAGTAACGGAAAGAACAATTAGAAAAATTGTAGGTCTCTTTTTTTGCTACTAGAATATAGAATATAGGTGGATAACTAGGTAGGTAGAGTGGAAAGAAATTATTTTTTTTCTTTTTTATTAATTTTTATTTACCCACAATTCACTGCCATCAGAAACCATAGGAAAAAATAAGATAAGAGTTTCCCTAGAAAAGAAAAATAGAGTAGGTATTTGTCACTTTCGGTCAGGTTATGAATATGGGTAGAATTGGTAGCTAGCTAGGTAGGTGGAGAAAATTTTATTTTTACTATTTTTACTATTTTTAGATTTTTTGTTTTTATTTAAAATATTAGGGTAAAAATGTCATAAATGACCATAAAAGTGAATTTAGAAAAGGTTGGAGACCTAGGACATTAAAAAAAGAGGATTGGAGACCCAAATGATAGAAAGTGCAAAGATTGGGAATCATTGTGAAATTAACCCTAACTAAAATGACGAAATCATCCCTAACTTAATTTAACGAACAAGACATAAAAAATAAACAATTGAATTAAATAAACAGTAAATTAGACTATGACTTGGGTACTTGTATTATTATCTTCACTATTCTCCCCGGGTGAAAAAGATTCGTCTTCAAATCTTGCATTGCTTTCATCGGATACTAGTGCATACGATATTTTTTATCATACTTCTCGTTAGCCCATTAAAGAGCAATGCAACAAAAGGTGAGCAACGGACTTCATGAAAACAAATATGATAGTTGCTAAATATGTATGGTTGAAAAGTGCTCAGAAATATATTTTTAAACACAAATAATCTGCTTCTTGGACTCATGTCAACTAATTTCTCAATGTGCCGCATCCTTAATGTATTTTCAATGCTGCCATCAATGTGCTCATATGGAATTTGAGGGCTAAAATCAAGGGTGCCCGTAAGAAATTTGTCCACAGTGAGTACAATTTGCATAGGCCCATGAGATGTTGAAACCGTGGAAACAATCTTCTCTCCATAAACATCATAGACGTTTTAATTATTAACATCGCAAACTTTAATTTTTTTTAATCTCTTTGTTGAAAACAGGCAAACCATTGTAGTTTTCAACCACACCACCATCCATTTGCTTCTCATTGACAAATAAGAAGGCTTATTTCCTTCTTCAAACTTTTCTCCCGTCACTGACTCTACAACCTTGGATTCCTTGTTTTGTCCAAGCAACAACTCAACATATTACATCAACTCCATAATCTGTTGATGCAATTGTTTTATGATCACTAACTGTTTCAGCAACGTCATTTGTCGCATAAGCATTTCAAACATTGTGGTTCACGAACAACAACCAATCTCTATTAGAAACGTGGCTGTACTGTGATACCAATTGATATAGGGAAATGATGAAAAAACAGTAAACGTGATCTAGTCTCGTTGATTCCAAACAAATAAATAGAATAAGATTTTGATAAGCTCAATGATAAGTGGGATAATTTTTAAAGTATAACTACATAAAGGATAATTTTTGAAAAGTGTAGTGGCATTTGAGATAAATTTTAATGATATAGTATATGATTATTTTTAAAAAAAAATTTAGTGACGTTTGAGATTTTAAACAAATCATAAAGAACTTGCATGAACTGGGCCTAAGTTTTCTTATCCCAGCCCGCAAACAATTGGTTAATTTTCATTTTCTGATTATTATTCGTTGATGATGCATCTGACCGGTTCGCTTACTGCGTAAAATCTGGACCGCTCATTCGCTCGCCGCCCCTTTTGGATCCACGCTCACCCATTTTCTCTCACTCAACACACGCACCCCTAGCTCTCTCCATCGGTCCCTCTCTCTCTGTGCAGCCACACGTCCGTTATCGGAATCGAGAAGATGAGTAAGCTTCTCGACTGTTTCTTTGATCTCTGGGTGTCGTACGTGCCGCGATTGATTTTTGTAATTTTTTTAGCAAAATGAATGACTGTATCAGCATTGATGTTGTTCTGTGAATCAGGATTTGGAAAAGTCAGCAGATTTATCGACCAACTCAGTCGCCAAAGTGTTGTGAATCGTACGGCCTCGGATCTTAAGGTATCGCTGTCAAACAAATGCACTTATTAGCTAATAGTTTCTGTAAATAGACTAAATATTTTCGGATACAGATGTAGCCTATTCATTTCTTTCTGTGAATTTAGATATGATAATAGCTCCATTTCTTGAAGTAATTTGCGGAAGTGTTAGAATTGATTACTTGTTTTTTGCTCAGTTTTTGCCTAGGAATCTAGTTTAAGCATTAATTTGTCGTTAGCCTGATAATGCTACTTTTCCTTGGGTCTTCTTCGTATGAACATTACCGGGCAAACGTTCAAAGGAGAAAACTTGGATCTGAGGGAGAAACAAGCTATGCTTACACTCTATTTCCACCCCAGAGAGATTGGTGTTAGAGCAGGGGTTTTACATTTTCACATCCTTCTTGAATAATACTTCCTTTTTCCGTAGACTTGAATTTTAGTTAGGTAGCCAGATTATATGTGGACTCCTTGGCTTGTATACATTTAGTTTTTTAGTGGAGTTATTACTACATTTCCTAGTCCATTTACATATTTATTTTCATTATTTTTGGACTTTCCTGGTGATTTAAGTATTTCTGGTTGGAATAGTTTCTCGAGTCTTTAAAGAGTCGAAGATCTTTATATGGGCTTCGCCGCTTCGCTGTTCCATCAAAGATAACAACTTCAGATACTTTATGTTCAGTCCAAACAATTGTGCTTTGCAAAATTCATATCTGAAGAAGTAATCCCTTTAATGTTCACTGTTCACTTGATTTCTGCAATATCCCCTTGGTTTTTCTAACTTTACTATCACGTTGGTTAAAGCTTTATACTCATTACATGAATACTTATATAATTGAGAATGCTATGGAATTCCTTCAGTAATAGCCCCTTCTTTACTCATAATTTCCAATCTGTTATTGTTGCATAACTTTGCCCCTCCCTACTAATTGTGCAAAACTCATATGTGTTTGATCATTTTCTACATATTGTTATGTTATGCACTCTTCTTATTTTAAAATAAATGGAAGAAGTGTGAAAAAATATTTTCTCCTTTTCAAAGCAAACAAATAAAACATTTGTACAAAAGTACTCAGTTCTTCATTTGGTGATTCCTAGAATGATAAGACAGGAATATAATAAAGAAAATTCACGTACATATATACTACAAATGATAAAAGTTGAGATCTTGGACTGCAATTAGACCTTGGTCCATAAACATAATTCCTGTTGTTGATACCCAATTAGCCACCCAAATTTAAAATACTAAAGAGGTTCAAAAGTGGCATGTTATTTAGAATTTAAAAGTCTGCATGAGATATGATACCCATGAGTACTGAGGAACCTGATGACTTTCTTGATTTGATACTGATTGAAGGTTGAGATTATTGTAATAATGATGCCTCATTATTATTATTATAACACTTAAATAGAGAAGGAATGTGATATGGAAAGTTATGGTACATTGCATGAAGAACCTATTATGTCACAAGAAGGGTGATTCTTGTTAAAATGAGGAAATGAAACTGCTACCTAACAGTTAAAAGATATGTCAACCGTCACAGTATCTATAATCATCTAATAATATAAGGTCTTATCCACGCTCTTCCCACCGCCAAATGTGGCACAACACACACATGCCTGCAAAAAAGGGGGTGTGGAAATAAAAGGCTGAATGAACATTAGCTAGTTTCCTCATTTTTTGGTACACTAGAAACATGGACCAGAACTTCTTTGAAATGTTGCATATAGCTTAAAGCAATGGCCTTAATAATGAGCCAACAAATTTAATAAGTTATCTCGAACTGTCTTCCGATCTCAAATTCAAATATAGCAATGAACCTTTAACCAATGGACATACAACAACAGCAGGGGTGATAAGCTTGTAATAGACACATTAGTTACAGCGAGACACGCTATTTTTGCTGTTCTTTTTTCTTTTATTTTAATTTGTCTCTAGAGTCTTTCATGACATGTTGCAGCGTCTTGTTTGTGGATTTGACATTAAATCAACTATTCCAAGCAAAATGGTTGCTCTTGTAAAGAAGTTACTAAGTACTTCTACTAGTTGCCTAATTGACTGGGTATGACGATGATAATATGTCTTGCATGCACCAATAAGAGGTTAAACAAGTCTAATTCCTATTTACTTTACTTCAACACAAACACAATGATTCCATAAACCTAATTTCTGTAAAATAAAAGTCAATATTGAATTATGGAAAAATCATAATAAATGTTTGCAAACTTTGTTTATCCTCAGCATTGGTGATGATGCATAAGAAACATGTAGAGTGAATGTAGTACATTGTCGCTGCTGAATCCCTGCATCACGAGTTTCTAGTTTGAGGACAAAACCGAATGAGACCAGTTAAAATTTACTAATAATATACAGACCAACAAATACAAGACAGTTCTCCACCAGTCACTAGTTTCCAACCATTGTATTTCTGTAACAGAAAACTAACATGGGCTAATCTGTTAGTGAGTCACTTGTTACTGGATGACCACTAGTGAAGTCTTTTAAGTGTATCAGATTTAAATAATTGAAATGGCTACTGAACTACTTGAATACTTTGATTGTATCAAGATGTCCATGGTTTATATTTTCAATTTAGAGATGGGCACATATTTGAACATCATATGGTGAAACTGTAAGGATAACATCATATTCCCATGACGTCCTGGAAAATTTGGGAGTTCTATTATAATATAGTGAAGTTCCCTGGGTTTAGAGTCCTATAGGATGGTAGACTAGCCCGTATGAAGTACCTTTGTCTGGCAAATTTCTTTGTTTTTCTTGTTTATGACCCTTCACTTACCTGCTATATTGTGGAAAGTTCAATATATTTTTTTGTAGCTTTCGTTCATGAATAATTTGTTGTTCTTCAATGCAAGGTCATGCATGTAGAATTCTCAGGTTTCAGTACAAATTGAAGCCCACTTTATTTATTGAGCACAATTGACTTGCAACAATTACGATTTACTAGACATAGAGGACATATTTTCCCTTAGATTACAAAGCATGCAAATTTGTGGTAGCATGATTCAGAACCATTTCGTATTCTTGAAATGCATTCTATTTCCTACTTTGTTTAGGATTGCCTGTTATGTTTGAATTTCTTACATGACTTACTTTTGTATGAAGCATTATATTTTTTACAGAATTATCTGATGAACTTTCCACTCCTTGTTTCCTTACATGTATGGGCCATGATTTCCAGGCTGCTTCAATTTTGCCTGCACTTCTTTCAAAGCATGGTCAAGATGGAAGTGGGTCTGCTGGCTCAAAGTCCTTCAAAGCATTTGCAGTTCTTGGTGCTGGAGCTTCTGGCCTCCTGAGTTGCGCAACAGTCGCTTACTCTTCTGATGAGGCTGAGCATGGGTTAGAATGTTCTAGCTATCCATGGCCTCACAAAGGCATTCTCAGTTCCTATGACCATGCTTCGTAAGCAACTAATATTTCACACTAGTGTTCTTCAATTTCCACAGGAAACTATAGGTCTAAACCACAAGGTTGAATTTGGGGGAAAAACACTCTGGAGACAGTAATTTGGAACCTGAATCTCCAGTAGTGGCTCT
>CAVNYN010206309.1:0-19478 GCA_963692815.1 Nyctanthes arbor-tristis | reverse complement strand
AATGATTTTTGTAAAACCAATATCGTTACCATCATCATTAGAAATTGTAGAAGGAGGTTGTTGGCCTAATGGTTGGGAAGCAGATGCCGGCATGTTTGAAAACCTATTTCAAATGGTTAAAATAGATGAAAGTTTTACTATCTCATTTAAAGAATACCTTGATAAATAGTTAGACTAAATATGTAAAGCTAAAATCCTCGATTCCAGGGATATGCGAGTCAATCAACAGCTTTGTAACATAAAATGAAGTTGCAATTCACTTTGAACCATCTGAACTGGAAATTTAAAAAAGCCTTAATAGTAAAAGAAACAAATGGAAATCATATATAATATATAAAGTATGCAGTAATATAAGTCAAAGCACTAAGCCCAACGCCTGTTAAGGCAGCACAGTTGAAGTACAAACACTACTGGATCCTGCGTTTGTGTAGCTAAATATTTGGTCAACTCTTCAGCATAGTTGTTCCAAACAGTAAAGCGAAGCTTTGTATTACTGCATATAACGTAATAACCAAATTAACTCAATAAAATTCACAAAAAACTTAATCGAATGACTTTGAGAATTAAAATGTTACTCTAGATCACGGAGGTAAAAGATGGAAAATTTCCAGGCCCCATCGGTGCACCTGGCTTTTTAACCTTCTCCCAAGGATTTAATGCACCTATTATGTCTAAAAAATAAACCGCAATGATTTAAAAGAATCAAATAAAAAAACATGTATGTCTTAAATTATATTATCGAAGAGTGAGACTCAACAATTGAAGCAATATTACCAATAAGTTATACATGGATATCGGGAAATGAGGATGCTTCTCAAAGGACTGACTCTTGATCTTTGTTGCATCATTAAAGAAGAGCTTAGAAGGATGTGAAGTGGGCTTCCACCCACGAACATTGTCTTTCACATCAAAGTGCATCATAGCATATAACCCATTTTCTTCAATAAGATTCGATGCCTAGATTGGAACCCCCTATCAATTAAAAATTTCAAATAAGGTACTTTTTAGGATTACACTAACTTCAAAAAATAAATAAATAAACAATAAATTATGATCAATGTAGATTTGAATCCCCTATCTATTAAAAATTTCAGATAAGATACTGTTCAAGATTATGCTAACTTTAAAAATTAAGTAAATAAACAATAAATTACAATCACTGCACAGCAGCTACAGTGAAACAAAGAAAAATGGAAGGAAATTGAACAACTAATAAATAGTATTTGGTTAAAATCTTTCCTATAATTCCCTTAAAATGTATCTACTTATACCCAAACATAATTAATTCCATGAATCAATTCTCAACCCAAAGTTATTTTATCAAGTTTCACTTTCCTTCCTAGTCTAATCCCACTGGCCATCACTAACCAATGATAAATAAAGTAAAATTTGATCCATCAAGATACTTTAAGAGGCAAGACATACAAATTTTCTTTTATAAGGTCAACTAACATCACTAGGAAATTTTGTAATCTTAAATATAACCATAAATTTCATTTTTTGAATTAAACAAATAGCCTAATAAATACACAATATCCACAAGTAATCAATACATATAGCATATTTTGAGCATCAAGCTATTAAATTAAAACTAACATCAACTGAAATAAGTAAGAATTGGGCAATATAAAGTCATATAAAATAATATTAACCAAAATAAGTAAGAATTGAATAATATAAAGTCATATAAAATTAAGGCTGGGATTAAAGTCAAGAGGCAAGACATACAATTTTTTTTAAGAAGGTCAACTAATAAAGGCTGGGATTAAGGCTCTTTATTTGGGGCACTTTCCATCATGAAAATGTATTCAAAATGTGGATATTGTGAGTTGGCCTCGATAATCTTTAATGAAATGACCAGAAGAGACATCATTTCTTGGAGTACTATAATTGCAAGATATGCTTAAGAAGGCTGTACGGAGAAGGCTTTTCAGCTTCTATCATGGACGGCCCAACATAATTTGCTCTTTCGAGTGCGTTGAGCATACGTGGAACTATGGCAATTCTTGTTCACGGGATATAGAGAGCTTTGATCAGTATGTATTCGAAATGTGGACGCATAGAAGAGGCATCTAAAATATTTAAGGAAGCAGAAATTGATGATATTGTATCATGGATAGACATGATTAATGGATATGCTGAACAGGGATACGGCTAAGACGCAAGTCATGGAATACAAAGTAAACTGAATAAGTAAAATTTACATGCATACAATTAAATAGCAAGTAAAACTACATCAAATTTACTATTTATGTAATCATAAATCTAGCCATAAATTTTAGTTAAATTAAAGTAACCTCCTCATCAATCAACACCATCTCAATAACCCTTATTCCCTTCTCTTTGTTCTAGAACGGCACAGCCCATCTTCCGATCTGTAACACGGAGAAGGAATGCAACATTTTTGGGAAGTTTAGAATTAATCTCACGTAGTATATGCTTCACTGGGGCCATTTCGATTAGATTGACAAAGAACAATGCTCTAAAAAATATGACTGATAATAGCTCTTGGGAAAAAACAATAGAGATATGAATTAAATCAGATGGTATTTATGAATGGGATTACAGTTACTTGGTATTTATGAACAAAACAATGTTCTAAAAAATGAGGGCTGAGAGAAAAATATGTAAATTTATTTTGACTGGGGGTAAAACCAAAATCACTATAATTAAGTTACCTAAAAAAAAACTAACCTCTAAAACGACTCATCACCGGGATAAGCGATTCTCAGCTGAGAGCCCTATTTGTAGATAGAATCAATGAGGCCATCTGATGGCTTTGATAAATCTATTACCCAAAAATTGAAATCAGGCGGATGATAGTGGCAGTTCATATTAGGAATTCAATATATAATAGGTATGAGATAGAGGGAAGGCTGGAATTTTAGGAAAATTCGAATTGGAAATGATAATATTCCTATATGAGAGGATACCTAATTTAAGCTAAAATTGGGAGAAAAAATCGGTTAGATAGAGGGGATGAATACGTGAAATTTCAGAGTTTGATTTTTCCATTCAACACATAGATATTTTTTTGTAGATAATCTTGATAGAACATTTCAGTGGTGGAATGGAATCAATATTAAAATGATATAAGCAATAAATAAATGTAATAAAAAATAACTAAATCAGTTATGAAATGAAGACATGAGATCGAACAATGAAATGAATGGCCAAGGTGTCTTTATTTGATTTAGCAAGTGAAATGGGCGAGAAAACAAAAATAGTAATGACATTAGTATTATGTATATTGCACTATAATATAGTGTTTATTGTTTAGGCATCAAAATAAAAATATGAGTTTTGTCAATTTCTTATAGGATAAAATGTTAGCCAAAGCTAATGAATATCTTGTTGAGATGACAAACAAGCAACAACTTTCTGTAGATACTCCTCTAGATGAAGTACCTATTGATGATCCAGACTCCGGGTTAAACATTATGATGTCTATTGTAGTGTGAAGTCATCCATGTCAAATTAGTGGGCTAGGAGGTGGATGCCTTTGCGATACAGGGAATACTTTCAAAGAGCATTGTAAAGAGAAGGAGTTAGAAGCAGAACATGATGCCCAAAAGGAGGTTGACACATAACAAGTAGAGGCAGAGTAGAGGTTGCAAAATAAATTGAAGGTTATGGGCAAAAAATTAAATTCAACATTGGAGTCTTGGCAGCATTCATTGGAGTAACTGTACAGTCATGTTCCTGGCTTTATTTGACCACTATTTACACCTTTATCAATGGAAGATGATGAAAATGATGAAGACAAAACCATTGCAGACAAGAATGACCAACTTGATGAGCATGAATGAGTAGATGTCTAAGAATATCAAGTAACTTTCCATTGGAACTACTTAAGTTTTTTTTTTCTAGGTCTTGCTATATGTTATTTATTTTCCTTTACACTTTACGTGTGACAGACGGTTCAATATTATTGTTTCTGAAAGGAATACAATATTGTTCTTTGATTTCGAGCCTTGTTTAATTTGTTTCAATTTGTACATTGTAATGTTATTTTGAATCTGGACACATATAGTTCAATATGTATATAATGAATTATATATACATATAACATGTTTCTTTTCCGACAAATAACTTTTCCCTAAAAAAAATTATTTGAATGAAGAAGCAAGAATTAGCCTACAAAAAAATGTAGCTTGCATTAGAATTTTGATTGTGGGAGCAAACTTTAGCAAACAAATGTTCTTTTTGATTAGTGTCAAAATTTTTATATTTTATGTATTATTTATAAGGCACTAAATGTTCATTTGGTACTAATCCAACCATTTTATTATAGCAAATCGATTTTTATCGCACAAATCCGTTTTGTATGAATACATGTTTTAAAAATGCGATTAATTGAAGTACATATTCATATGCATATTGAGAAGTATTGTACATGAAAAATGATACTTATTGATGTATTTTTTATGGGTTGCAAGTGTTGGAAGTTCGTGAGCACAAGTAGATCGAGACTAGCCTAGATGCTCAACAATTATGGTTGCTGTGGGCCAGTGTCAAAGAAATAATGATAACCGGAGTTCCAGAAATCCAATGAAGATGATTCAAGTATGTTTGGAAGGGTCACTTAAATATCTATAAAATTATCTCATATAACCAAATCAAATTTGGACGAAAATGTTGTCAAAATTCATAATGAAGTTGCAAGTTACGTTCTTATCAAGACAGGATGTTGACTAGTGTTCAGCCTTCAGTATTTTGATCAAAATGAGAGATTTAGACATCATATTAGAGTAATTCAAGTTGAAGAATGAAACCAAGAAATTTATCTATAATCTTCATCTCTGTCACCTTCGCAAATTCAAAATGAAACTTGACCAAAAAGGGCCAAAAAAGAGAAAAATAGAGCAGTTTTACAGTCAAACTTGCCGTTTGTACATCTGTCAGTGTTTCATGCATATGTCGAGCTGTAGTATCCAAAATTTGTAAGTTTTGATCTATTTAAAAAACAAGCCAAAGATCCACAAATCAAATTTTATCATCCGCTTCTGAATTTAGATGAAGAAGTCTAAAAAATTGCCTACAGTCTACAAGTTGATACATTTATATGATAGCTGCAGGAAAAGTGAACAATGTTTAGTATTTTGGACATATCTTACCCTTTCCCGTTGGCCTGAAATTTTTTCCAGCACCTAGCAAACTCATTTTGCAACAACTTTTATTTTGGTTATAAGACCTAATTCAATGAATATCCTCATCAAAATACAGCTACAAATTACATCAGATTTACAGGAGACGGCCAAGCATGTGGATTAACTTTGATCATGTTACAACAAGCAAGTTGTTGGATTTTCTCTATATAAGGAGCATTCTTCTGGTCATTGAAAATCAAGTTTTTGGAAAGCAAAATCTAAGAGAAATGAATGAGGAAACAAGGAACAATAGAGGCATTTTCATAGAAGAATTCATATATTTATACTTGAATCTATGTCGGGTTCTATCTATTTTTGGTGCTTTACTTTGATTATATTCTAAGAATTTTTTTACTAAGATTGAAGATGAAGCCCTTTTGACAATGTAATTGTTTAGCATCAAATTAATTTGTTTTGTGTGAAACATTTATGTTTCTTACTTATTTCATTAATCAATCCAAAAGATATATCTTTCATATTTAATATCAAGTATTATTGATAGTTAGAAACTCAGTTATTCACTTTATACTTGAATATGGTTGTTAAGTAATTATTTTTGGTTCATCATTTTCTTTAAATTGATATGGAGAATGCTTAGATACTTTAGTTAAAAAAAGCAAAGAAGGACGTCCTTTAGAATATCTTAAATCAATTTTAAATGCTAAGTCTATAGGTAACAATAGATTGATTTCGACTTATTACTTGAAATTGGGAATTAATAGATATTTACCTAGTTTATTGTCAAAAGTGATGGATTTCAAAAACCTTAGTAATTCTCTTTTCACTAATCAAAAACTTGTTGAAGCTTATTATCTTTTATTATTTTCCTTTCATTACTAGTTTTAATCAAACAAACTCTTTTTTTTTTTTTTTCAACTAGCTAGAAGTAAACTAAGGAAGGCTAAGGCTAGTTTATACTTTCAAAATTATCTTTGCATTCCTCGTGGGTTCAACCTTGTTATTCACATTTCTATAATCCAATTGATTCATGCGCTTGCAAGTATTTAAAATTGACACAACGAGTTTTTGGTGCCATTGCCGGGGAATGCCATTTGAAAGTTAATTTAGTTCTATCTAGTTTTTCTCTTGACTAGTTATAATTTAGGGTTTATTTGTTTTTCATTTTTCTTGTGCAATAGTTTATCTTTGTGTGTCTTCTAGTAGGAAATTAAAGTCACTTGGATTGAGTATACAAAGTTGAAGCGATAAAAGCAAATTTACACCAGATGCCTTCTTTCTCTTCTCTGAATAATTTCTCTGACGTGACTTATATGGTACATTACTTTGTTTCATTTAATTTTCTCATAATTTTTCTTTTCATATTAGTTACTTCGTAATTTGTAGGTGGTCGTTGTTTTCATAATAGTATTAAGATTACTTTTTCTTGTTAAAGACCATAGGAAAAATAAAAGATTTTTGTTGTGATCTTGAATATTTGCAATATTGGGAAGACTTTGTCAACAAAGTTGTTAACACGCCTAAGGAAATTGAATTTTAATTGGGCCAATTGCAGCCTGTCCAATTACCTGGAAGCCTAACTAGTTGAGCATTATTCAATCTTACAACACATTAGAAAAAAGAATATTGTAGTTGACCTTTTTATGTAAACTTGAAAGAGAAATTGGGAAGATGCATCCAATCACAACATTTAGTCAACATTATAGAAAACCATTTTATGTGACTTGGGAGCGATTTAAGTCTTTGATATGGAATTATCCTACCCTCAACTTGCCAAAATGGTATCTTCTCCAAATCTTTTACAACAAGTTGAGTTTTGAAATGAGAAAGTGGGTAGATTACAGTATTATGAGAATTGATAGCGGAACTCTATTCACAAGAAATGAAGATGAGGCCTATAATTTATTAGAAGAGGAGATGTCATCTTTTCATTACTACAGTAGCCACTAGATCTCCCTAACAGAGTAATTCCCCCAATCATATAACCCAATCTTTTGAATATGAACAAGAAGATGAGATATCATTGAAAAGAACTTTGGTTGAATTCATGAATTCTACGATGAATTCAATAAATCATAAGGAAGAAAATCTAAAATAGATCACATAACTCATGGAGAATCTAGAAGGTGCAGTTGTGATCCGATCTGCCAAAGGAAGTAGAAGCGTCCACTTCATTATATGATGTCAATAATGAGATTATACAAGTGAAAGTGGTAATATCTGATGCTTTACAATGTGAGCAAGTTGATAAAGTACAAGAAGAAATTCCAAAAGAGAAAAAAAACACAACTATGGTTAGAGAAACAATCACCACATGGTGTTGAGGAGTATGCACTACCAATGTTGACTTTACTATCGTACATTCCTCTACCAGTCTATCAATTACCTCCATCGTTTGTGTTGTTTCAATAAGCCCAAGAATGGAAATCATATATCTTTGATGTTCTAAAAAGATGGCCACCAAATACATTGAAGTTAAATTACATTGTGGTCAACAATCCCTTTGTCTTGGAGTATGATCTTTACATGGGAGAAAGCCTCTATTTGGTGATCAACTCTAAAAGTCAAGCTGTTGAGTCTAACTCAAGCGCTTCTTGGGAGGCAACCCAAGCTTTCTAATCCTATCACTATTTTCGCATGCTATTTTATTTTGGTTTTATTTTGCATTTTTTATCTTATTTTTTTTAAAAAAATGGAGATGAAAGAAGCAAACATATTCCAAGTAGAAGAACATCTTTTGGAAGATCTTGTTCTTCAGGGTTAGTTTAACGAACCTCATCAATGTTACAAAAATCAAGTGTGATGTTCCCTTTATTTTATTTTTGTATACTTATTATATTTTATTTCTTATATTTTCATTTCTTCATATGCATCAGTATCTACAAGTATCAGTATTAAGTTTATGATAATTTTGTATCATGCATCAAAATATTGTCAAAATTTTGAAAAAATTGGGATAGAACTCAAGTGATTTCTAATGATAAATCTTTGGTTTTGAGAAAAAAATTGTGAAAATTACTAAATGAAGTTTTCAACTTATCCATGTTAGATTCTTTCACACTTTAGAATTTGGGTCTTTCAAATCTTTGGTTTAGGCTTGCATTCGATGTTACAGTTGAGTAAGGGTTTCTGTAGTATACCATTGTAATACCATATCAACCTTACTTGCCATAGCCATGTTCTTTTAGATGAAAAAAAGAAGAAAATAAAGGGAAAAAAGAGGGAGAGATATAGGATAACCAAATCAATGATATTGAAAAATTATACAACCAATGGTTTGGTATTGGTATGTGAATTCCAAAGCAGAATTGGCTACAGTAGATGATTTTGAATTAGGCATTGACCTTAGGCTAGTTAAGCTCCAAACAAATATATGTATATATTGAAAAAAAAAAAGATACCCGTAGGAAAAAGTTGCCAACCCTAAAGTGCGGGAGCTAGTCTTCAATATTCTGACCATATGCATCACCAATGTGTAGGAGAAGATAGTTCAAGGAAGAAGGCTACCTTTCGGAACTTGAGTGTGAACTACCTACTGGTCAAAACATACAACATTGTTATCCTAAAAAAAATTATGAAAAATGAAAAACGAGATTGACTATATCTTTGATGTAAGACATACTTTTGAGGTTTGACTTGCCCAGTCAGAACTTTGAAGCTGAAACCAACATAATTCAGAAATCAACATAGTGACATTAAACCATTGGCTATCTAACTTTTTTTCCCAACCTTCACTCATTTACACCCAATTGTAGTGAAAGGGTTGACTAGTTGGGTTGAAAGTGCAACTCACGAGTGAAGTGAGTCACTATTAAAGCAAATCGGGTTAGATTGTTCATGTGCACATTTTTAGTAACTCAACTCTCTATTTGAGTTCAAGTTTTGACTAGGGACTAGAGAGGGCTACATCACATTTACAAAGAAATTAAGCATTGGATAAGATAAGGACAAAAATCTTCCTTTTGAAAATGCTTCAATTTAGAAATCTTTCTATTGAATTATGTGCCAGATCTATATTGAAACATCTTATATAAAAATTGATTTTTGAAAATGCATCTCTATATGTTTTGCTTGAGGCCAAGAAAAATCTAGGTTGGGGTGCGATTAGTATTAAAATTTATATATTTGATATATCATTTATAAGGCACTAAATGTTCATTTCGTAGTAATCCAACCATTTTATTGTGGTAAATTGATTTTTATGCCACAAATCTATTTCATATGAATACGTGTTTTAAAAATGCAATTAATTAAAATGCATATTCATATGCATATTGAGAAGTATTATACATGAAAAATGATACTTATTGATGTATTTTTTATTTGTTGCAAGTGTCGAAAGTTCATGAGCGCAAGTGGATTGAGACTAGTCCAGATGTTCAACGATTATGTCTACCTTGGGTGAATGTCAAAGAAATAATGATAACCAGAGTTCTAGAAGTCTAATGAAGATGATTCAAGTGGGATTGAAAGGATAACTTAAACATCTACAAAATCATATCATATGAACAATTCAAATTTAGTCGAAAAGGTTGTCAAAATTTATCATGAAGTTGTAAGTTGCGTTCTTATCAAGATAGGATATTGACTGGAGTGTAGCCTTTAGTATTTTGATTATATCGAGAGTTCTAGACATTGGATTAGAGTGCCCTTGCAAATTTGTCACCTTTACAAATTCAGAATGCAACTTGACTAAAAACGGCCAAAGAAGAGATAACCAGAATAGTTTGACAGTCAAACTTGTCGCATGTGCAACTGTAGGTATTTCATGCATATGTCGAGCTGTAGTCATGCAAATTTTGTGAATTTCGATCGTTACAAAGACAAGCTAAAGAGGTACAAATCATATTTTATCATCCACTTCTGAATCTGGACGAAAAAGTCTCAAAAATCGCTTACAACCTACAAGTTGATACATTTACATTATAGCTGCTGGACAAGTGGGCAGTGCTTAGTATTTTGGATATATATTAGCCTTTCCAATTGGCTGAAATTTTTCCAAGCACATATTCATTTTGCAACAACTTTTATTTTGGTAATAAGACCCAATTCAATGAATATTATCATCAAAATACAGCTAAAATTTGCATTAGATTTGCAAGAGCCAACCAAGAATATGGATTAACTTTGATGAAGTTGCAACAAGCAAGTTGTTGGATTTTCTCTATACATAAGGAGCACTCTTCTGGTCATTGAAAATCAAGTTTTTGGAGAGTAAAATCTAAGATAAAGGAATGAGAACCGAGGAACAAAGTAGAGGCATTTTCATAGAAGAATTCATATATTATACTTGAATCTATGCTGGTTCTATCTATTTTTATTGCTTTACTTTGATTATATTCTAAGCATTTTTGTACTAAGGTTGACGATCAAATCCTTTTGACAATGTAATTGTTTGGGTATCAAATTAATTCCATTTGTATGAAATGTTTATGGTTCTTACTTTTTCATTAATCAATCAGATATATCTTTCATCTTTAATATCAAGTATTGTTGATAGTTAGAAACTCGGTTGATCGCTCCATGCTTGATTTTGGTAGTTAAGTAATTATCTTTGATTCATCATTTTCTTTAAATTAATACGGAGAATGCTTAGATAGCCTAGTAAAAGAAGCAAAGAATAACCTACTTTAGAATATCTTAAACCAATCTTAAATGCTAAATCTATAGGTAACAATAGATTGATTTACTTGAAATTGGAAATTAATGGATACTTGCCTAGTTCATTGTCAGAAGTGGTGGATTCAAAAACCTTAGCAACTCTCTTTTCACCAATCAAAAACTTGTTGAAGCTTATTATCTTTTATTATTTTCCTTTCGCTACTTGTTTTAATAAAACAAACTCATTTTTTTAACTAGCTAGAAGTAAACTAAGGAAGACTAGTTTATACTTTCATAATCATCTTTGCATTCCTCGTGGGATCGACTTCCTTATTTACGTTTCTATATTCTAATTGATTTGTGCGCTTGCGAGTATGTAAAATTGACACAACACTTTCAACATAAACAATAATTTGTATGAAAATTATAGTTTAGGCGACAAATTCATCTATTCTAGAGACATGAATTAGTTTGTGGGGGAAAAGATAGCTTTTGTCAACAAATATCAATTTGTAGCAAAAGAGCTTAGGCAGCACAATATATTTGTATCCCAAGGTTTTGTAGGTTTATATCTTGCCCAACAAAATATTCGATTTTGTCTTCTAAAACCTCTTCCTACAAGGTTTGCGACACAAAATTGCCTACAGATTACTTTCATCTGGAAAGGTTTCCGCCCATAAATAGACTTTCCCCTTTAGAAAAAAAAAAAAAAAGCTTTGCTGAGAAAGGTGAAATTTGTTGTAGTGATCATTTAATTAATATATAGATTATATTTAATAATAACGTAAAAGATTCAAAAATAAGCTAATGTGTCGAACATAATAAGACTCCTAAGATTCACATTAGTGCCTAAAGATTCACATCTTATACAACATCAAAAGAATCATATATCAAATTTAACTAAAATATCCAACAAAGTCCAAGTTAAATCTACAAGCACAAGTAATGAACAAACATTTTACTAACTAGAGATTCGATTTCCAAATGTATATATATTCTCTGAACCCAACTGAATTTCAATCCAAATGCATAGAAAATAATTTGAGTAAAAGGAATTCTATACAAATTATCAATGCAAAGACCAAAAAAATGGCCCATGATTTCACCTTCCATAAAAAAAAATAAAAAAATAAAAAAAGAGAGAGAATATAAGTAAAATGTACCACAAGGGTCACTAATTGCATTTAAGCAAGAAAACCTACAAAGAGGCCTTATTATTATTACTAGAAATCTCACCCGTGCGTTGCACGGGAGAACAACAATAACAAAAAATTTCAACATCTAGGAATAGATTAAATGCTTACGTGAACAAATAATATACAATGATAAGAGTCAAATATGATCCAACAAAATTATCCATTGCATACAAAACAATCTCATGTATTTTATCAAAAATACTACGTGCAGAATAATATAGTATTTTAATTAAATTCTTACAATACACAATAAGGAACCATTCATTGTAGATATTAGGAAAATATCATGTTTTTGGTTCTTAGCATGTTTCATTGCATATAATAGATCAAC
The DNA here is from genome assembly GCA_963692815.1 of Nyctanthes arbor-tristis. Lineage (NCBI taxonomy): Eukaryota > Viridiplantae > Streptophyta > Magnoliopsida > Lamiales > Oleaceae > Nyctanthes > Nyctanthes arbor-tristis. The sequence goes on along the minus strand of CAVNYN010206309.1, from coordinate 7,242 downwards.
TAGTCCCGTACCCGTGTGTTGCACGGGGATGCCAAATCAGTAAAAATTATATCGGTATTAAAAAAAGGAAATCCAAGCCTTTCAGTAACAATCCAAGTTCTAAGTTAAACAAAAATATTGTTGGATGAAACACATTTATATAGACATGTGAACATACAAAAATATGAAGAATATAATAACATACATTGGACAAGAATTTTGGTAAGTATAAAACCATACATGTACTCCCAACATTATAAATAGCAAAACGAAAAAAATGAAACTTGGCATAGAAATATATACTACAAATTGTGACAATTACATAAGAACAACTGAGTATTTCAAGGGAGATAACAGAGCATGAGGGTAATCGGTCTAAACCTCCATTACCGAGTGCAATATTTGGTTCCTGCCACCACCATTTATCAAATAAAATTAATGCTATTGTTGAAGAGCAAGATATAAAAAATGGGGGAAATGGTGAAAACATCCAAGTTTATTCTATTTTGCAAAAGAATGAATAACATACCAACTAACCTAATTGGAACATGCTTATAATGAGCCCGTCAAATGTAAGAATATCTTGAACATAACAATATAATAGATAACAAAAAATAAAAAATGAAAATATTTATGAGAAATTAAGGACATTCATCATAACATATAATTTTGTAAGATATCAAAACACTTACCAGAACATCTTGACAACATTAATATAGATTCCTGAAGACCTCCCTGTAGACCACATTAATAGTAGGGCTGGAAGTAGAAGCTTCATTTCCACGAATTAGAATCTTTAACCCATGACGATTTGTGACCCGTGAAACTCCAACATAAAATTGCCCGTGAGTGAATACTAGGTTTTTTAAGAAAATCCCAACATGTGAAAGCGATTGACCTTGACTCTTATTTATAGTCATTGCATATGAAACAACAACCGGAAACTGTCTTCTTTTAAATGTAATGGGCAATCTCATATCAGATGGAGTCAATGTCATCCTTGGTATAAAAAACTTTTGTCCAGCATTAATCCCATCTAAAATTTTAGCTTCTATGATATGATATGCAAGTCTTGTTACGATAAGCCATGTGCCATTACAAAGGCCAAACGAATGATCTATGTTTCACATTAACATAACAGGAACACCAACTTTAAGCTTCAATTCATGACCTAGAACGCCGGAACATCTAATTCCATTTTGAAAACTCTGGAGTATGAAGTCACTAAGCAATTGGTTATCATCATCTGATCTACTGTCCCATCAAAACTAAAATAACTCCATACATCAGACGGGTTCCTTGTAACCATGTAATCATTTACTGATTCAACAATATCAAGTGTGGGTGCCGATCTCTTCCATTCAGGTAAGTAGAATGCTCGCCATTACTTACAAAATCAGGATATACACTTTCAACAATACAACCAATATTATCAGCTGATCGTTTCAAACAAAGATCATTAGGAATTTCAATACTTGCCTGACCTTCATTCTATCCACCAATTGTCCCATCGCCAATGGTCAAGATCCAATCTGAAAAACTTTTCACCTCCTCACATGAAGCATCACCTAAAAGATTCTCTAATCTCATGTTTTTAGTCAACTTTAACACCTGAGAACATTATAAACAAATTATTAATCAACCTATATAATAAAATAAAAAAATATGCCAAAATTTATGTGTCAATAATATTTTTGATTAATTTCAACAAACACATTAAATTCTATAAATCACAAATGTTATAAAATATTAACCAATACAATAGAAAGCATAATATCACTAAATAAAATAGTGATAGTACCTTGCAACGGTCCTATAACTAAGAGGAGTTCAATGAAGCATTCACAATTTCCTGTCTAGAACCCTTCGGGATTACAGGTAAAATCTATCTAAAATCTCCACCAAATACAATTGTTTAACCTCCAAAAGGTTGTTGCATACTTAACGGATTATCAGAGCATAACATATCCCGCATGGTTCTGTCTAGTGCTTCAAAACAAAATCTATGCATCATAGGAGCTTCATCCCAAATAATAAGTTTCATTTTTTGTATGAGTTCAGCTAACTGACTTCCCATTTTAATGTTACATGTTGAATCTTCAGTGGCATTTTAAGGAATAGCAAACCTTGAATGTGCAGTCAGACCACCTGGAAGAAGAAGGGATGCAATGCCACTTGATGCAACATTGAGCACAATCTCTTCTTTTGCCCGAATAGCAGCTAATAACATTCTCCAAACAAAGTTCTTACCAGTACCTCCATGTCCATACAAAAAGAACACCACTCTATGATTGGCATCAACAGATTCCATTATAGTATCATAAACAATTTTTTGCTCATTTGTTAATTTAGAAACCAATGTATCGTATTTCTCAAACATGGCTTGCTTATCATAACGCAGTTCATCATTTATCAAGTTGTTATCTATACTTGAAAAGGAAGAAGTATTAGGATAAGGCATGGAAGAAAAGTCTTGTAGACTCCTTCCCCGATGGCCCAACAACTTATCAACCTCCACAAGAGCAAAGTTTTTATCTCATCATCAGTCAATTGTAATTCTGTGAACCAATTAACAACTAGTATACTTCAAAAAATCTAAAAAATGAAATGTTACTTGTAAAATTAAAAAAAAAAATAGATTTAAAAATCAATATATAATAAGAATTTTGTTGTTAATTACCTTGATGTTGCAAGTGTCTTCTTCTATTGTATAATACATCATCTGAGAGATATTGCCAACATCTTTCCCAAACAAACTCAGGTCTGGCTAAACTATCAGACAACAATAGAGTCACAAATAAAAGTCGAAGTGAATGAGCACCCATTGACTGGCCTCAATTATCCTATCAATGTATTCCCTATCATTACTAGGCAAACCACGGGCATAGCAAACATCCCGAAAGGTATCATAATGGACCCCATTATAAGTTCTAAGATCTTCAAAACGTGTAGGACCATATACAATACTCAAGAGCGTCCTCAAATAATACTTTTCACCCCGAACTGGGTCATATGAAAAAAAGCCTGCCAACAGAAACTCCACGTTGTCGTGGCACCCATTCTTTATCTTTTACCTTCCAAACAAATTTAGAGGGGAATTCAGCATAAGTCAACTTCTTGGCATCAGGGTACTTCTTACTTGCTTCCATCCATGTAGTGAATTTACGATCTCTTAATAGTAGTCCGTTGAATGACTGCATCTGCTCTATCAGTTGTAGAGTAATATATATTATGTTCACCAAGTAAATGGAAGCTATGTCTCTCAACTAGAATATCTCTATAATGGATACTAAAACCAAATATTCTCCAAGCAGCCTCACATTCTAGATCGCACCGACAATTATAATACATATTTATTTCATCAACATTCTTCTTTTTAGTACCATCAGCATTACTACAAAATGATGTTGTAATACGATCACGACCTTTCTTTATGTATTTAAATAGGTATTTGATTGACTTGGACTGATTGCACCATTCAATATTTATATGTGCTCATATTTCATTAACAAATCACGATTATGTGGAATCACATATCTATTGTGAAGGGGAACACCATTTTTTTCAACTGTTCTGCCATTATTCCAACGTCTATAGATGGAATATCCACTTTCATCAATAGTGGTCTTTTCCGTCATACACAGAGACTTAACAATTACTTGTCCACATGGTCCATAAATCATCAAATTCTTCACCGTTTCATAGTATTTTGGAGCATTCTCTTTATCAGAGATTTCTGCAGATATTATTTTATCAATATCTGATGGAGTGGGATGTTTGTCTTTTTGAGAAAGCCAAACCAATATATGAGCATGTGGTAATCCACGTTTTTGGAATTCAACCATGTAAACCACTGCCAAATTAAGAAAACAATAAAGATAAATGGAATAATTTTCATATAAATAGATAAAAAGAAAATTATAATAATCAATTAAGGTAACAGAAGAAAATATATTATTTACCTGCTCTACCTTCACCAAAAATATAGTTACTCTTCAAGTCTTTGATGAGCATGTCTAGTTTAGCCTTAAAAATTTTGCAGAGGATATCCGGACGATCTTTTGGCTTTAATCCTCAATCTTCAACAAAACGAACAATCTCGGGCTATCTGTGATTACACGTGATAGTAATGAAGAGGTCAGGATACCCAACCCACCTGCAAATTGCCATAGCATCTTGATAATTTTGCATTGTATTCCAAGCACCACCAGTAAATGACTCAGGTAACACAATACGCTTCCCCACATTTGAGAGATCTGTTTTTCCATGAGTAACAGTGTCAGCTAATCCATTATACAATTCACATCTTAGCTCTCTTTGATGTGAATGAATAAATGTTAGTCGAGCAGATTCAATCATTGTGTAACCATCTACCAAGAACTGTTGTAATAAGCGACGGGAAGATAATATATAAGGAGATTCATCATTTCTCTCTTGCAACCTAAGAGCAAAAAACTCTTTTTGGGTAACTGTTTTTCTTCCTGTAGAAGATGAAGGATTAGCACATGTAAGTTTTACATCCTCCCTACAACCATCTTGCCCATATGGAAACAGCAATAGATACTGTAGACCAAGATATGATGGATTTAGTTCATTAATACGTAGCAAATCACCAGACTTTTTCTCTAGAATGATATCTCCAGGACCTCGATTCTCATCGGTATCACTGTCAATGATCATAGCCACCTCATTTGCCTCAGGTTCGTTATGCATTCTCCCATTTTTATCTCTAGAGCCAATTAGTTTAAGCTTAAAATCAATAGCATCTGAATTTCGGAACATGCCTTTAGCCATTCTAAATGATTTGGTATGTGAATTGTAGCAATCAAGCATATGTTTCAACTCATCAACAATATGAGGATCCAGTGTAGTGCCTTCAGAATATTTCCTACAAGAAGGGGAAAATTAAAACAACCTACGTATTTAATTAGTGAGAACAGCCTGAATCCTATTTGAACCAATTACTAACCTAACAGCCTGAATCCTATTTGAAACTTCGTTCTCTGTATCCACAATATTCATCTGTGAAAACTTTGGAGGTTTTCCTTCCGGTGGGAGTAAACTACCAATCTTGTGATGATTTTCACCGTTCAACCTAAATATGGGCGGACCGATCTACCGGTGTTTATATCTTTATCTATTTTGCCTCCCTCCCATTGAAGTAAACGAAAACATACTGTTGTATGAACGTATGTTCTCCTTAAAATGTTTACTCCTATTATTTGATCCGAATAACAAATCATTAAGAACCTTTGGAGGTTCTTTCATCAACGGAAGCACAACATTGCCTTGGTCATAGAAAATGTTGGATTCTTAGCCTTATAATGTTTCTCTCAGCATACCAACATTTTGCTCCACAATGCATGAACGAATAAGTGGGATTCTTGAGATCATGGTAATCTATAACATTTTTTACAACGGATTAAAGTGTTTTATATAATCCAAATAACATCTAGTAATAAAACAAGAAACAGTCAACAAATATATACAAGAACAAAGTACAAACATGAGGAACCATTTAAATAAACATGAAAGAAAAATTCAGTGTTTTAATCCACCTCGCCATCTAGAGTAAACAACATAAAATCAGTGGAAAAACATATTACTACCAAGCCAGAATATTATGCATGAGAAAATAGTAGACATATAAGAAATATAAAAATTCTAAAATGTGAAAAAAACATCTCCAATAAAAATATACATATCTAATGCAAAACATAAACAAATAAATTTTAATGATACCAAACTAAATGATTCACTACAAGGAAAAAAATGTAACACATACCTATAGCCGATAAATCCATACACTCGACATCTTCACCTATAAATTATAATAATAAGTGTGAGAAAACAAGATAGAAATATATGACACTAAAATTTTTGAAAACAATAATTCTCACCGTCAGAAACATCGCTCTCTTCGTCTGGCGTCTCAATTAAATCATCAAAGAATTCACGTGAATAACCATCTAAAAAAAATAATTTTAAGAATCCATCACTCAAAACTGAAAGAGCCATAAAAAACAATGAAGACATTAATGAGACAAATCTATAAATTAAGTTATCCATGTGTTTATTAAACTATAATAATATACTACAATTATAAAAATTAATAGTTAATATATACAAAATACAATACATACAATTATATTCAATATCAGTGTCATTAAATGAATTGGGTCTAGCATCATTTGATCTATCAGTATCTTGATTGACAAAACAATGATTAGTGGTTGCCTCAGAACCAGTGATACGTCCCGAAAGCACAGTTGCTATAATATTAATTTAATTTTTAATATTATATAAAAGAGCAATTATGTTAAATGAAGTACTGGTCACATCACGTAAGGGTGTTCTAGAGTAAAAACTTGAAGAACCATCACCCTGGTTTTGTTGCGAAATATCCAATACATTACCAATTCCTAATACACGGGGCCTTTTTTATGCTAACATTGATGTGTCTATAACATTTATAATAAAATCAAATAAAAAAAGTGACTATGAACTTACATCTTGCCAGAAAAACACTGTTATAGTTATATAGAAAAAGAGTTAAATTTTTTTTTTTTTTTTTGACGTATAAGGTTGATTCATCAGTTAAGGTGTAAAAATTTTATCACCACTTACCATTCTCATCAAGTGTCCTTGCCCTCCCATTAGAAATTATTGTCGATTTCGTTAACTTCCTCATTACTACGTTAGCATCAGCAGTTGACAACAATAGATCATTAGTAAGCAGCTAATGCAGAAACATTATACACACGACATATTAATACCTATGAAGCAACTTATGGAAGCACAAAAGTACAAATTAATTGACACGCGCAAAAAAAGTATCAACTGAAGCAACTTATTATAATTCATTTATGATACTACTTTAGTTGATAAGTTGATACTTTAGGATATTACTTCAGTTGACATAAAAACTTATATATATATATATATGATTATATATAAATGTACACACTTGGAATCTAAATGATAATTCATTTATCTATATGAGACTCTAATACTATTGACATTGATGTGGATGAGTTTTTTTGTTATTATTATTTTTATTGCCCAATAATAATAGAATTTGAAAGAATTAACATCAATATGAATAAGATATTGTTTTGTGACATAATACACAACATTAAATTTGTGGGGTAACAGGTTTCTTAAAAGTTTGAACTTCATGCATACCCATTAGATCTTGAATGAAATCTCATCCGTGTATATAAACTCATCTCATTTGCTTTTGTTTCAGAGGTAACCAACACT
>CAVNYN010206308.1:0-21744 GCA_963692815.1 Nyctanthes arbor-tristis | reverse complement strand
AAGTGGCTCCTTTTGTATCTATTAGATATTATTTGAAGTAAAAGGAAATTAGGAGTTGGGTTCCCCACTTTTGTTTTAAACGGTACAAGCTGTTTGCACATACTGTTTTTAATTACTTCACATGTAGCTTGTAAAGATTTCACCTATTATTTTATTTGTGCGTAGAAGATTCTCTGGACAGTGGATCTCGTGTATGGTTGCAGATTAAGGAATTTTTCTCCACAGTTGTACTACTATAGCTATCCTCAGCACTGGTTTGTGTTAATAAATTGACCTAAGAATTCAAGAGAAATAAACCCAAACCACCTAATGAAATCTGAAAAACAGAATACAAAACTGAACACACGATGTGTTCGGCCCGAAGGCCCTGGAGTTCGACACCATCACCTACTTCTCTGTTGAAGCTCCACCAGAGTGGAAATCCCTCGATTCCACTAAACCCCAAAGAGTTTGTTACAAGCGTTCACAAAGATCCCAACACAACAATCAAGGCTGCCTAATATCTCTACAGATTACCACCTAAAATCACGAGACACATCTCTACACAAACTATCCAAGATTCCTAACATCTCACAAAGAGATTTTCACAGAGAAATACAAGAGAACCCTAGAGAGAGAATACACAGTAGAGAGAATAGAAGAGAGGAGGCGTATATTTCAGTCTATCCTAATCTGAAGAACCAACCGCCTTTTACATAGAAGATGGACGGCTGGATGCAATATATAGATCCAATGGCCCAAGATGAACTAGCTGTTTTGATAAACGCGTGTTCCAGAAAAACTGATTTTTTGTTTGAAAAATAAAAACAACTTTACAAATCTCCACATTGGTTTAATTTTGAAAACATCAGTTGTCGTGGTCCTGAAGCAAAACCAGGTTTCATAGCTTCTTTATTCACCTGAGATCGGAAGAGACACAAAGTTAGCAAATGAACACAAAGTAACATAAACTATGTAATCAATGAAACACACAGTAATTAACAAAACACAAAGTAACAAAATATGGCAAAATTTAAAAGGTAATCAGTAGTCCCAAAAATTGCACAGAAATGTTAGACTGATATAATGTTAAGAATACGTAAACAGTCTTTAAACTTAGCTAAAAGTAGAACCTTAGTTCCCATATTAGCCGGATTAGATTGGGTAGGAATCTTTTCAATTTTAATAATGCCTTGCTCAACAATTCTGATAAAATGAAATTTAATATCTACATGCTTAGTCCTATTATGAAAAACATGATTTCTACTAAGATGTATAGCACTTTGATTATCAGAAAATAAAACGACATTATCACTACCAATAAATCATGTCTCATTCAACAAACCCTTTAACCAAATACCCTATTTCACAGCATCAGTGGCAGCAATATATTCTGCCTCAGTTGAAGACAAAATAACAATTTTCTGTAATTGTGCCGTCCAACTTACACAAGTATTACACAAAGTAAAGAAATAGGCAGATGTAGACTTTCTTTTATCAATATCACCAGCAAAATCAGAATCTACAAAGCCTTTAAGAACGATCTCACCTGATTGTTTTCTGAATAGTAAACCTACATTCATAGTACCCTTCAAGTACTTGAACAACCACTTCATTGCTGTCCAATGAAGTTCACCCAGATTGGCCATAAACCTACAAAATACACTAATTGCATGCACCAAATCAGGTCTAGTACAGACCATTAAATACATAATCGTGCCCACAGCATTAGCATAAGGAACAAATTCCATTCTTTTTAATTCATCCTCAAAACTAGGACAATGATTCGAAGACAACTTAAAATGATTAGCTAAAGGCAAGGAAACAAATTTTGCATCACACATAGCAAATCTTTCAAAGAAGTTTCTCAATATAAGAAGATTGGTTAAAAAACAGAGTACAATCAAATCTGCCTCTAACAATATTCATGCCAAGAATTCTTTTAGCCGGACCTAGATCTTTCATTTCAAACTCCTGTTTCAACTTAGCTTTTATAGAAGATATATCAATCATATTATGGCTAGCAATTAACATATCGTCAACATATAAAAGCAAATATGTGGATCTTTCACCGCCAACACCATTATAGAACAAATAGGGATCATAATTACTCTTTTTGATTTTTCAATTTTGGAACAAGAATTCAAGTTTCATTTTTATTTAAAAAGTCCATTTCTTCTTTCATTGCAGCAAATCATTTATTTTTATCTTTAGAAATCAACATTTCATCAAAAGAACAAGGTTCACATTCATCAGATAAAGAAAAAGTATAAAAGAACACAAAATCAAGATCTGAGACCCTAACCGAAGGAGTTCTATTCCTTCTAGTTCTATCCCTAGCTAGTTGATAATCATTCAAAGAATTTTCAACAGTCAAAACATGCTCAGTTTCAACATTTTTAGCAGGTAAATCATGCAGATTTTCATAAACAGGCACATTATCAGGTATATTTAGTATATTCACATTTCCTCCACCTTGAGGTATCTCTACCTCAAGAGGAGCATCAGAAACAGATTCAAAATCATCCCAATAAGTAATACAATGCCTAGGGACAGAATTTTTCAAATTGTTTAAAATCACATTTTACTTTAAAACATGACATTTCAGACTCATTAAACACCACACCTCTATTGATTATGACTTTAAAACCCCTATTTTGAAAATCCCATAATCTATAACCTTTGGTCCCTTCTTCGTAACCAAGAAAAACACATTTTAAAGACTTAGGTGCCAGGTTTTCATGTTTTTTATGTGCAAAGCTGCGCATCTAAATGTTTTCAAATAAGACAAATGACCATTCCAAACTTGTTCCGGTGTTTTATTATCAATAGCAGTAGAGGGACTTCAATTAATAAGATAAGATGTAGTTTTTACACATTCACCCTAGAAAATTTTGGGTATTCCTACCCCAAACAGCATACATCTTGCCTTATTTAATAAAGCAATGCCATTTTACTGCAGAGTATATGTTACGGTTCTATGTCTCAAAATCCCTTTTTTTTGCAAAATTGGTCAAACTCAGTATTACAGAATTCCAGCCCATTATCGGTTCTCAAAACCTTAGGGTCTTTTCTCTTTACTGTTTTGAGACCGTTTTTAGTTTTCAATTTTTTAAAATATTGAAAACGTGTTTACTTTCACATTTTTGAAAACGAATTTTGAAAAACAAGAAATTTTTTAACAAAGAGAACAGAAAATGATAAAAAGTCGTTTTGAGAGTTTTTAAGCAAAACAAATACTTAATTAAAAACAAGGAAAATGTTTTGTTTTGAGAAATCTAATTTCTCTCTCTTCTAATTTTACAAACCTTCGTCCCCTCGTCCTCTAATTTTACAACCCTTCGTCCCCTCCTTCTCTAATTTCTTTCTCCTTTAATATTATTCATGTGTCTTATGCTTCTGAAGTTAGTTTATTTATTATTATTATTATTTTAATTTTTTTATATTTCCTTTTTCGTTATAACCAACTATCGTAAACTTCCATAGTTTAATCTTGGTAATGATATATTTGAACAAAATAATTTTTTTTAAAAGAAAGAACAAAATAATTTAATTTACTTAACAAGCAAATAAATTCTCAAATGTCAAAAAGAACACGTTTTTTAATTTTGGGTTTTCTAAAATAGTTTTCCAAAATGACAAAGTAAATGCATGTTCAGACATCTGAAAACAAGCACTCAAAACAGAAAATTGAAAATGAATTGAAAACTAAATCACGAAAAGAACACACCCTTAATTTTCTTGCTAGTTTGGTTTTCACAAAGAATTTTCCAATTTCTAAAATTCTTAAAAGTTTTAGATTTTAGTTTTAATAAAATCACCCAATTTTTTCTAGAAAAATCATCTACTAAGACCAAGTAATACCTAAAACCAAAAATCATTTGAATATGGGCTGATCCTCAAAGATCAGCATGTATATACTCCATTTTATCTCTGGTTTTATGTATACCTTTAGTGAATGGTAGTCTATGTTGTTTTCTCGTAACACACTCTTGGCAAAATGTCAACTTTTCAATTTTATCTTTTGCAAAAACTGCATTTTCAGAAAATTAGTAAGCTTTTTTCACTTCTATATTCAAGTCTATTATGTCATACTTGCGTTTTATTCAAAGTTTGAGTCACAGAGGCACAGTGTACAATAGGACCAGCATGTACAGTATACAATCCATTCACCTTAGAAACATTGATAAGTGATTAGTGTCGAAATTTGCATCTTTGATATATCATTTATAAGGCATTAAATGTTCATTTGATATTAATCCAACCATTTTATTGAGCTAAATTGATTTTCATGCTACAAGTTCATTTTGTGTGAATACAGAGTCTAAAAATGCAATTAATTGAAGTGCGTATTCATATGCATATTGGCAAGTATTGTACATGAAAAAATAGTACTTATTGATGTATTTTTATGTTGCAAGTGTCAGAAGTTCATGGCACAAGTTCATCAAGACAAGTTGGGATGTTCAACAATTACGTCGACTGAGGGCAAGTGTCAAAGAAATCGTGATAATCGGAGTTCTAGATATCCAACGAAGATGATTCAAGTGGGATTGGAAATATAGCTTAAATATACACAAAATCATCCCATATGACCAGATTCAAATTCAGTTTACAAAGTTGTCAAAAGTCATCATCAAGTTCCAAGTTGTGTTCTTATCAAGATAAGATGTTGACTAGTTTATAGCCTTCACTATTTTAATCATATTTGGAGTTATAGATATTGGATTAGTGTGATTCAAGTTCGAAAATGAAACCAAGAGATCTATCTACAATCTTCATATTTATCACTTTCCCAGATTCCGAACATAAGTCGACCAAAAAGACGGCCAAGAAGAGAGAACCAAAGCAGTTTGACAGTCAAACTTTCCGTCTGTTCAGCTGTTGGTATTTCATGGATATGTCCAGCTATAGTTATCTAAATCCTGTGATTCTTGCTCCATTAGAAAGAAAAGTTGAAGAGCTAAATAACATATTTTATCATTCGATTCTGAATCTGGACCAAAGAGCCTCAACAATCGCCTACAATTTGAAAGTTGATGCATTCACCTGATGGCTGCTGGACAAGTGGGCAGTGCTGACTATTTTGGACATATCTCGGCCTACAAAATTCCAATTGGCCTGAAATTTTTTCCAGAACATCTCCAACTCATTTATACAGAACTTTTATTTTGGTGACAAGTCCAAATTCGATGAATATAATCAACAAAATACGGCTACAACTTCCATCAGATTTACTGGAACAAGCCTGGCATGAGGAAAGTTGCAAGAAGAAAGTTGTCCGATTTTCTCTATATAAAGAGCATTCTTGTGGTCATTCAAAAAAAATGTTTTTGGGAGAGAAAAATACATAGGAGGCCTAAAGGCCGAAAGGCCGATTTTGGGACGAGCAAACGCTAGATGTGAAAGACAACTTATCCTATTCGGTTCTTTATTCTTATCTCATGTATATTTAATTTTCATTGTTACCTAGGTGAATGATGAAACCATGTTAGTTATATAACTCTCTATTTTGTTATTGATTCCAAATATTATGTACTCTAAGCGTCCATGATTTCGGTTTCATCATTGATAAATTATGCTTTCATCTCTAATATCAAGTATTATTGATTGTTAGAAAATTTATCTATGCTTGGTTTTGAAAGTTCAACACGTAATTTTATTTGACTACTTGTGATTCATTAAGTTGTTTACATGTAGTGCTTAGAGAATTAAATACTTGAAGCGAAAGGGGATCTACATTAGATTAATTATATTTTGAGCTTAACGATAAATTACTTGCGGTAATAAAAGATTGATTTCTTATTATTACTCAAATATTAGATTCAATACAAGATATGAATTATTTATTATACATTGGTGGAATCTGTAACCTTGGTAATGTTTACCCATTGGATTGTTTCGTAAACGTTCTTGTTTTTACTAGTTTATATTTTACTTATCAAATCTTGAAAATCATTTGGAGCTAGGTTAGAGTTAAATCTAATTCAAATTCATTGAATTGTTCCATATTTATAGCAATCCTCATGGGATCGACCTCGTTACTCACGTTTCTGTATTTCAATCGATTCGTGCGCTTGCGAGTATTGAAAATTGACACAACAATAAGATCAAAAGAATCATCTATAATAACACGACAATGTCTATTCTTGATCCTTATATCAAAACCAAGCTCATCCCACACTCTCAAAGAGATTAAGTTCTTTCTAAGATCAGGAACGTATCTAATTTTCTCCAAAGTAATGGTTTTATCATTATCAAACCTAAGTGTCATGGCTCCTATGCCTTTAATCTCACAATCATCCTCATTAGCTAAGCGCACACAGCCCCTATTAACTAAATTTAGGTCTGAAAACCATTCGCTCACAGGACTAATATGAAAAGTACAGCTGATATCCAAAATTCATTCAGTTTTTGAATTTTCAAACATGACAGCATATACCCCCACCATTATTTTGGACATCATTTTGAACAGCTGCAGCTTTTCCTTGGTTTTTTCTGAATTTCTTTCACATCATTAATCTTTTGAAAATATTCTTTTGCAAAATGACCAAGTTTTTTTACAGTAATAACATTTCTTCCCTTTTTTACCCTTCCCTTTACCTTTGGAATTATCTTTTCCTTTTTCAGAAAAGTTTTTATTTTGTTTGGAAAAAGAAGCTGCAGAAGAGTTAGAGTTCTTTTTTTGGTTCTTTGCATAAAAGGTATACCTTTTAACATGTATTTCATGTTTACCTTTATACCGAAACATATTGCAAATATAGACTATTACGTTGCAAAAACACCCCTAAAAAAACACACAGGAAAATAAATGGAAATAAAATATATAAATATGAATTAAAAAAATGAAATCCAGTATTAAAAAAAGGGAAAGTATGAGTAACATTATCTCCCTATAGTCATGCAACCATTCAAATCTAATTTCAGCTACAAGAATCCTAATCTGTAAATGAATTCATCGACCACTCAAAATCAAATCATAACGGAAAATTATTGCTCTTGATCAATCCCTAATAAATCCGATAAATCTTAATTATTTCCTGCGTACCAAAAAACCAAAGATAACAAGCAAAAATAGTTTCAAACTCAATGATAGAGAGAATAATTATAGTGTTACCATGGTTTTTTGTACCGTGTTTTTCCATTTGTTACCATTTCTTTTTTCAATTGTTACCACTAATATTTGTCAACTTGGTGAATTTTTTTCTTTGAGGTGTTTGTTACCATTCTCTTTCTTTTTTAATTTCACATTTTTTGGTGATTGTTAACCTTACTTTTCTTTTAAAATTTACATGAATTTCCTTTTTAATTTTTTTTGTGCTTTTGTTACCATTATTTTTTCCCTTTATAATGATTTTCGGTGTTTTATACAATTTTTTTGAGATTTTTATTACTAGATAGAGAGAATAATTATGGAAGAAATCAAATTGTAATCAAATTCAAAAAGGATAAAGTTATCAACAAGAATTTAGGGGAATCAAGTTTTTCAAAGTTAAAAAAAGCGGTTAGTCCATTATAATCATATTAATTAAGAAAAATCGTTTACAGTTATGGAATTCCAACGTGGAAATTGAAAAACTAATATAAAAATAATGAATTAAAGAAAAAAAACAGAGAAAAAAGAGGTATAAGTATAATCAAATATGGTAGAATAGCAAATATTTCATGTGTGGGGTGTATTATTAAAATATAAATAAAAAATGGTGTAGATCCTTTAATTTCCTTTAACAGTAAAGGAACTCAGATTTTCCAAAATCTTTTTGTTCAATTTTCAGTTCTAACTCTTTATTTCGAGATCGGAAGAGCTTATTATATCTACTGTCACATTTTCCATACCATATTCCAAAGCATTTTTCAAATCTTTATACTTCTCACCAAGAGAATTTAAAAGGGCTATAACTTGAAGGTCATCAGAAATTTTTTCCTCACAATTTGCAAGATCTTGAGTGAATTTTGTGAATCTGTCAATGTTTTCCTCAAGATTCAAAGAATTGTCAAATTTAAAGCAAAAAAACTATTTTAGAAGATAATATTTATTTAGCATAGTCCCAGTGAGGTACAAGGTTTCTAACCTCCCTCAAATTTCACTAACACTCTTAGTCTCGCCTACCTTCCTCAACAAATTATCAGACATGTGTAGAAAAACAGAACTCCAAGCTTGCTCATCTATCTCCCTCCACCTAAAGGAAATAAACTCAACAGGATAAGAATCATCTAAAGAATGTGCACATTTTTGTTGCAATAAAAGAGCACACATATTTTGGCGTCAAAGACTAAAGTCTCCGGTACCTGACCATATATCAATATCAAAATGAGCAGCCATCACACAAGAATGCAACAAATGAATCATAAAGAAACAATACAACAACCCAGCAATAGACAACTAACAGTATATATGACAGTAGGAGTTAATCCAAAAAAACCACCAGTAGCACAATACTATGTCCAAGATCACACTAAGTAATAGCTAGTAAAAGGAAGACAGTAATTAACAGAATTAGTGGTCTACTCAGTCTCAAAACCAATGAAATTAATCAAAAGGCATCAAGACACAAGAAAACTTAACAGGTTCGATAATTTCCTTCCAAAATACACCTATCCAATTCTATTAGTTCCAGCCCCTCAGCTTTTGGATCCTCGTAGGAGACTCAAGACAAAGGAAGCGAAGAGACTCTAATTGATAAGCTTCTTTTGAAAAATCAAACAAGAAAATTAAAAGTTCAGGAAGGATGTTACCAGTTTTAGTATAATACTCCAAGCAGTTAAAGAGCCTCCAATTGTATACGAGAAATCCCAACAGCAATAGGCAGCTTCTGTTGCTTTAGTCAGGTTGCAATAAGTCACAGCAGAGTGATTAATAATTCCAACAAATGGAATTAAGTCAGCCTCAAGCAGTTTACAGAGTTGAGAAGAAACTTTAATTGCTTCAAAAATTCAGTCCAGCCAACATGTTAACACCGTAAAATCAATAACCAAAAATAAATCCAAAACTGACAGTGATTTTCAGCATAGATGAAACAGTAGAAACTTTCAAGAAGCAGTCGGCAGCAATAAAAAACTTAGTCCATAAAATAGAAAAAAACAACTCTATTTTCAAGTTAAGAAATCAGAGAACTTATCTTCTTGATGCAGTCTAGAAGCAATTAAGTCTTAAGAAGCAGTCCAGTTGCTAGGTGTTTAGCTAAACTGCTGTTAATTTCCGCCAAGAAATTTGCTGGTACTACAGTCTACCAAGAAGGAAGACCGACGGTTGAACTTGGAAGCAAGAGACT
Organism: Nyctanthes arbor-tristis; assembly: GCA_963692815.1. Lineage (NCBI taxonomy): Eukaryota > Viridiplantae > Streptophyta > Magnoliopsida > Lamiales > Oleaceae > Nyctanthes > Nyctanthes arbor-tristis. The sequence continues at coordinate 12,493 of CAVNYN010206308.1, read as the reverse complement.
CAAAGCCAGCCACTGAAAAAACTAATTTCAGCCTCGAGCCCAACATGTAAATCGAAGGTCTTGAAATCAGCTAAGAAGGGAAGATTCTCCAGCAGATTGATGTAATTCCCAGTACAGGGTTAAGAATAATATAACAGAGAACACCCTTTCAAACTCCACCGAGATTGGTTCGAGACAAGTTCTTCAATCGCCCAAGAAATTCCCAAATCGCCACCAAGATTGAAGCCTAACACATTAAGAACCCCAAAAATGGAAGATTAAAGAAAACCCCCTAATTTCTTGTGTACGGTCTACCACCCTAAATCCTTCTAAAAAAGATTTGAACGGTCAATATCGAGCCCCAAGTGTGCTCTGATACCACTTGTTAATCAATCGACCCAAGAATTCAGGAGAAATAAACCCAAACCACCCAACGAAATCCCAAAAATAGAATACAAAACTGAACACACGATGTGTTAGGCCCGAAGGCCCCCGGAGTTCGACACCACCACCTACTTCACCGTTGAAGCTCCACCTGTAACACCCTGCAAAATTCTAACAATGAATTAAACAAAATGATAATATTTAGATATGATGGGAAACTACTTGAATTTCAAGGATTTCACGATTATGGCTCAATTGAACACTAAAAAGTAGAATGTGACATTATAATCGTATCAAATTGAAATATATGACAATGTAATTATATTTGAATTGTTATAAGATTGTCAAGAATTAGAATATAACAATGAGATTACATTGAATTCCAAGATTGTTACTCAAATGAATGTCAAGAATTAGAACATGATCGATATTTGGGTAATGAATTGGAATTAGAAAGTAACTGTTGACATTGTATTGATAATGATTGACAATATATTGATAATGATGAATTGACCATGCTATTGACAATGTAATGATTATATTGTTTAACCACATGAGTTTGCTATTGATAATGTAAATGTTATTTTGACAATGATCGAATAACCGTTTGAAATGTCACAAGAATTCAAAGAATTGTGCTATTGATAATGTAAATGTTATTTTGACAATGATCGAATAACCATTTGAAATATCACAAGAATTCAAAGAATTGTGACTCAAAGAAGCTTAGAGGTAAATAATGTGGTTATTAGTTAACATTTTGAAAGTTGATAATCTAATTGTAAAACCCTATTAATTGAAAGGACTTAAGTAAACATGGATCAAAATATTATGATTTAACCATAAGACAACACAAAGTATAAAGATTGTTCGAGCAATTTGCCGCCAAGTGTATGGCGCCACAACACGCCATGTGTCGCGTTCTGGTTTGTGGAATTCAAAGGTTTATTAAAAACAACTAACTCTGGATATTTTTGAACTATTATAAATAGGGGAGGGATGTGAGGTTTCTCCAACCAATGCCTTCCCCGTCTCTCTCCCTCGTTCTCTCCCTTTATATTTATCTTAGGGCCATTTGTTTTGCTTCCCTTTGGAAGATCTCAAGATCTTCAAATATGAAATTCGACCAAAAGGGGAAAGGGTAATAGAAAACCATGCAAAACTCACCAAAACATCTCCCGTTCACTAAAAAAAGGCCCCCTTTCCATATATATAAGAAAATTAACTTGAAATATCACTTTGATCAAGAAAATGGAGGTTTTGAGGGCATTTGTCAACAACTCAAAGAATCTTTGGAAAAATCAAGTTAAAGAGGTGAGTAACTAATGCCTTGATTCCCTTTTTGCATTTATGATGTCTTGATACGATAAGTATGACTTTAATTGAAGTATTCCATGAGACAAACATGGATTTGATGCATTGAAAAGAAAGATTGATTTATTGCATTTGAATCACTAGTCGCTCTACCTATTTTGTATGAATTGCTTTGAATTATTTCCTACACTATGACCTATTCAATGATCCTGAGATAGGGAAGATTAGTGTAGTGATTGCTTTGAATTGGAATTCCGGTAGGGGTCAACCAGGGTTCATTGTGGATCCACTTAATTGTACATGGCCATAATTGAATTGATATGACTCTTGCGTGCACATCGGGCAGTAGTTTTACTAGTGATAGGGCCCATTTGTGCATTGAAAAGCTTTGTGCATTGAATGGTTTTCTTGAAAATAAATCTTTCAAATAAAAGGTGAATCAAAGGATTTTATTACTCACTGAGTACTTCGTACTCATTCCCTTCTTTCTACAATTTTGTAGATGATTGAAGACACGACGCTCTTCCGATCTAAAGCAAGGCAAGCCATGGGTTGGAGCATGCTCATGAAGGGAGTAGAGTTTTGCATGTAGTGACAACTTGTCTTTGAAAATATTATGAATTTAATACCTTTTGTATTAACAAATATGCCCACCTCTCCATAAATGTATTTCTAATTTTATATAACATTAGCAACTTACCTTTTAGTATAATAGCTTTCCAATAATTTGTCTTGAAAAGATTAATTTTGCTTGTTTGGTAATCAATGAAAAATACCTATTAATATAACTTGTTGAGTTATTTGATTTTATTGAGAAACCGTGTGGTAATGATTCTTTAAAATATAACAATTTGTTAGTTTAAGTAAGTAGCTTTATCAAGTCAAAAGCCATTTGTTTGTTTTGTACGTACCGTCCCCGCTATTTATATATTAAAGCTTCCACTACGAAATATGCCAATCAATATAAGATATTCGAAAATATTATAAAATTAGCGGGGGCCTGACACCACTGGAGTGGAAATGCCTCGATTCCACTATAACCCCAAAGAGTTTGTTACAAGCATTCACAAAGAACCCAACACAAAAATCAAGGCAACCTAATATCTCCACAGATTACGACCCAAAATATCGAGACACATCTCTACACAAACCATCTAAGATTCCTAACATCTCACAAAGAGATTTTCACAAAGAAATACAAGAGAACCCTATAGAGAGAATACACAGTAGAGAGAATAGAAGAGAAGAGGCGTATACTTCAGTCTACCCTAATCTGAAGAACCAATAGCCTTTATATAGAAGTTGGACGACTGGGATGCAATGTGTAGATCCAATGGCCCAAGACGAAGGAGCTGTTTTGATAAAAGCGTGTTCCAGAAAAACTGATTTTTTGTTTGAAAAATAAAAACAACTTTACAGTTTGGTTTGGCATTATGCAGTTTCAATGTCTGCATACGTTTCTAATTTTTCCACAAATGTGTGCAGATGGAATAGAGGATTCATGCCTACGTGTCTCAAAGGAATAGCGCAGCTTAGGTACCTGAGAGTTGTGTTAGACAGATTTGATGACCAACAAAATGAAGAGCTTCAAACTTCTCCGCTGCAGCATTTGGTGCATCTACAACCTCTCCAATTCTCTGCACAACTAATCTCCATACTCATATCGCCGACAATACGGACAAAAAAGGAACATGGACAACACGGACAAAAAAAAAAAGAAGAAGAAAGAAAAAAAGAAACTGTCTAGATTTACCATATGTAACTGTCGAGATCTACAATTCAACTATATAGGATGCCTTGTTAGAGTGGTTCCACAAAGATGTAACTGTCGAGATATATAGATAAACTGTATAGAACACCATACTTGCTTCTTTTTATTAAATTGTAGTTGTCGAGAATTGTTGTGTATAATTGTAGAGACATGCAGATAAATTGTATAGAATGTCATATTTTTCTACTTCTTTTACATGGTGGTCATTACTCATCTCTCATATTTTGAGGAAAAAAGAAAGAAGGAAAGAAAAAGAAGAAGATAAATGTGTTAAGAATCAATTAAAGGACAAAGTTAGTCAAGATAACAAACGAAAATTCATAAAATGTGTTAAGAATTAATTAAATTAGGAGTTACGATAGATAAATGTCGAGATTGCCATTTAAATGTCAATCTCAATAATAAATGTCAATCTGTCGAGATCAGTATTGAGAAATAAATTAAGAATTAATTAGATTAGGAGTCTCGACAGATAAATGTCAAGATTGATATTTAAAATGTAGACCTATATAATATGAAATGTCTAGAACTCACATGTTAAAACGTGCAGATTTTCATGTATCTAATGAAGACTAATAAAGATTCATGAATGCTACTATTAGGAAGATTTCAACTTCTTTATACGTAAAATATATAAATACTCTATATATCGTATTTTGTATTGTATTTAGCACCACTATCAAGGTGACATTGAATGAGAAGTTGAGTCAAGTTGGTCCTTTATTCATTTATTTAATTTCAAAAGTCTAAACTCATTTAAGACGTTGTGTAAGAATTAACACTTTAGCGCTAATCGTTGACAAAAATTCTAAAACAGTTATACATTTTCGAACATGCAAAAAAAAAAAAAAGGAAAGAAAAAAAGGAAAGAAGGAAAGAAAAAGAAGAAGAAACTGTCTGGATTTACCATATATAATTGTCGAGATTTACAGTTCAATTATACGAAATGCATTGTTCAAGTGGTCCCACAAAGATGTAATTGTTGAGAATTATCGCGAATAAATGTCGATATATACGAATAAACGGTATAGAATGTTATACTTCTCCATTCGATGGTTATTACTAATCTCTCATATTTTAAGGAAAGAAAAAAAAAATTATTGCTTTAGGAGGGCAAGAACGTAATTTTGTTAAAAATGTGGCCATTTTTGCACTAGATTTTGAAATGGACCATATTTGAATTTCTTTTTTTTTTTTGAATTTAGCCGTTTTAGAAATTGTACCCTTTTTTTTTTAAAAGCTTAAAACTTTGGCCCAAATAGTAAAGCCCAAATCACAGTTTTCGGTCCATTCATTTTTTAGGCCCTATTCTTGATTACTTAATTAGAAAAGAGAGACGTGGGCTGGAAATTAGGGTTTCAAACATAAAGAGAGAGAGATGAGAGAGACGAAGAGTTGAAAGGACGAAATGAGGCGGCGGCGGCGGTGGTCAGCGTCGGCTGGCCAACCGAGATCAAGAGCAGCAGCCAGCAGTCAAGACTCGAATAGATCAGCACTAGCGAAGAAGTTGTGGGGACTAGGGACGGCAGCGGAGACTTTGGCGGCAGGAGCTGGGGTACCGGTTTCCCTTTTTCAATTGCAAATTTTGATTTTTGAAGCTTAAAGTCTTGAACCATGAAAATAAATGAATTCAGAATTCTCAAGTAATAAAGAAAACGTCAGTCCCTTATGCACGACTTTCACGATTTATATTTTAAAAAATGAACCAGTTTAACCGGATTTGAATCGGTTTTCCTAAACCGATTAAACTGATAGGTTTTCCTAAACGGATTAAACTGATCGGTTTAACCGGTTAACCAGGCTGGATTCAACCCGACACCGGAACCAAATCCGGTCCCTCCAACCTGCCCACCAACACGACTCTCCAAAAAACAGACCCAATCCCGACCAAGCAGGTTCAGTTCGGGTCAGTTTTTCGGTTCGGCAGTTTTAGCACCCACCCCTAGAATTGATGTATGTGAAATAATTAATAATCAACTACATATATTCTTAATTAGTTCTATAACAAAGAGGAATGTGAATCAAAATCCAATACGATGCACATTGCAAAGCGAAGAGCTATTGCGATATTTTAGGATCGGAAGTCTCAACTCTTGGAAATGAGATTGAGTATCATCAATGTAGCAGTGGCAGATGCTATTGAAATATGAAGTCTTACTCGAGTGGAAATACATAATGAAATCCGCGAAAGATTTGATACGTTTTCTTTTAAACATATAAAAAACTGAAGGTTCTTTTATGGATTACTAGTTAATATGATGGAGAGATATGCTTTGTGCTCTTTTTTCCTTGACTGGAGTTTACTCTTATTGTATTTTCCTAAAAAATTTTAACTAGGCAACTTACTCTTTTTTCTTTCTTTTGATTTTTTCCAACTTGGCTTTTCCTTGTAAAACCAAGTAGGTTTTGGCAAAACTTGCTTTTTGTATAACGGATTTAAAAATTGTACAAGACAATGACCCTTAATGCAATGTTCTCATGTGTTACACATTATATATACAAGACTCTTAAAAAATTAAGCATAATATATTTCAAAATATAAATGATGTTGACAACAAATGGATGGTTAAATATGAGAACCACTATTGACTTAAACCGCAACTGTACTTCTCCTTAACTCAGGTTTTATCCCACTATGTTTCTTGTCAAGGTTTATTGAGACAAAACTTAGCCGCTAGTAATTTGTTTAGAATTAATTGAAGTGGTGGAGTTTTGTTCCATGTGTTTTCTCCAAGCAAAGTTTTTTATGACGAAATTGTTATAGTTATAGATTATTAGTTGTTAAAATGAGGATTATTGCCCCTTCAAAATAATATATATATATATATATATATATATAATAAGAGTAAGGTGTCTGGTAAACTTTTTCACTCTAATTGTCTGGCATTGTAAGATAACTGGTGATGTCATATAATGAAGGTTTTTTTTTTTAAATTCATTTTCTATTTTTTTCATTGATATCTTATTATTTCCACTAAAGTTGAACGAATTTATCACATATTTTTCTTCCTTTTTCATTTTTAATTCTTGAATCCTGAAATTTTTGATTTAAATCTTTTAATCCTGATCTGATTCAAAATCCAATTCTTGAATCATAATTTTTTTAAATTCTTCTGGTGAAGTTTTTCCTTACGCAACCTAATATACTCTCCCCCTTTCATTTAATATTCTTACATTATTGCAAATTTGAAAAAATAGATTTTTGTATTGTAAAGATATTCTACCATTGCTGCAAATTTGAAATTTTGGCTTTATGTATTGGAAAAATATTGTTTTCTATGTCATGCCAAATAAAGGAATTTGTAAATCGTTTTATGCCTGACTTCACTTATTGACAAGATATCAAGACTTGGGAAATAAACAAGTACAAATACTCAATTATTAATTGATTACTCATATTGCTATTCATAGAATTTTTGCATGATTCCCATCTATTTCAAGTTTAGATTAAAGATATAGATATGTCAGTTTGTCTTTCTTTTTCTGTGTGTTGACTCATTCACTAAGAGAATTACATATTGTTAGATAATTTTGTGTATTCTGCCGGCATCATAGATTTATTAAAAAAAAATATTCGTGTAGAAGTGTTAGGGTTGTCTATGTTTTAAGTTCCCAGGTAAACAATTTTTTTTTTAAAGGGTAAGCAATTTCTTTTAATTGTGATATATATCATTATTAAACAAAGCACTTTTTCTATACAGTCAGATCGGGCTTCATACCTGGAGCCCGATCTGACTTCATAAAAATCAAGTTAAACAAAGTCCATTTGAGTCACTATTTCAAGTATGACATTTTTTTCTTTTTTACTTCCGATCTTATTTTTTATTTTTTGAAAAAGGTACTTTTCCATTTATTGTCAACTTATATAGCATTGTTGAAAATACATGGTTTAGACGGCCAATTGTCGAACATCTTTTACTCTTATTTTTAATGTATGGTTGATTAAGACTGACTACTTCAATTTGTACATGTTATCATTGAAATTTTTTATTGATTTTATTCCCGTACAACACACGGATGATAATTTTTAGTAATAATAATAATAATAATAAAATGAGAAGTATTGTAGACAGTAATTATACTCCCTCCGTCCCATAAAATAGGTCCGGTTGCTTTTTACGCGGGAATTAAGAAAAGTGATTTAATGTGGTTGAAAATACAAAATTCATACTAAATAGTCTAATATATCCCTATTAAAGACTAGTTCTATTTAATGCATTAAATATTAACTAGTTGTTTGACTAAAGATATATTTGAAAGAGCAATTAATTGTTCAATCTCGTTTATGTAAATAGACTATAATATAGGACAAACAAAAATAGCAACTGGGCCTATTTTTATGGGATTGAGGGAGTAATTAGTTAATGAATATTATACCTCTACTGTTTAAATTTGTCCCTATAATATAGATCTACTTTAGTTCTCTTAACACACAAGACGCACGGTTCTAGTTTTCTTTCTTATTTGTGTTCAAAATATTCTATGGTGTTCATTAGACACTATTTTATGGAGTTCATTAATGTATTATGTGGCAAGTATCAATTTGACACATTGGAAGATGATAACCCCAGATCTCTCCGCAATGTGTCCAATGGACTCTTGTCATGACACATCACACTCCTAGTACCTCTAACTAACTTGAAGTGTGACATGCGCCGATGATAATTTTCAACTAAAAGCTAGAATCTACCGTCAAGGCTACTGAATATGCTAATTATCCTAGAAAAATTTTGGCAATATCTCCCTTAATTTAATTAGAAAACCAACTTGTATAAACTCCCAAAATCAAGCCCATAACACCTCACAATATAAGAATTCCCGTAATTACAACTTACAATACTTCATATGTGAAGAAATATACTAATCCGGGAAATATACTAAAATGCATACTAGTAAACTTAACCGGGTTAAAGTTTACAAATCATAATAATAATAGACCCCATAACAAATTCTATGTAATGGCTCGAATTCTTGAAATAACATGCTCGATCATAATGTGTTACCTAAACTCCATTTGCTACTTGGAAAGAAAATCATTTAGGAAAACATATGAGCTAACAAGCTCAGTGAGTGGTGTTTTTGTAATTAAACATGCTTTGAAAAGTTAAAATGTATCCTTTGCAAAATCTCGAATAAAATGTACGAACCATTTTTGGATTTTTCATAATTTTGAATATACATCGAATATCATCATCAAGATGAATTCGTCTCACATCAAAACATTTATAAAATCATTACAATGCTATAAAACATCATGTCAATTCATTTCATTTCAAGAGTCATCATAAAATCCACCCCAAAGAGTATCTATAATCTCATGTCATCATGCAACCGTAGTCATATTACGTCATACGCCCGTAGACACCAACTTGAGTCATAGGTACCATATGACCTATTTGCCCTAGGCGGTGCAATAACCAGATTGAGCCATAGGCCCCTTTCGCCCGTAGGTGGCGTATTCACAACATAGGATACAGATTTGGGGGTTTTATACATCATAAACCACATTTCCAATCAAATATTTTTCCTACAAATCATAGGACATCATTTCACATAAAAATTCACATGAACTATTCTAAAGAAAATATAAACTTTTGTGAAATTTCATCAAAAAGCATGGTGATAATAAAACATTTCAAATTGTGAAATCAAAGGATAATAAGTTTTCATTTAGAAAGAATGAAGAGAAGAATTCCACTCACCGGCTATACATGGAAATCTAGCTCGTTTCATAATTGATTCTAATTTTCTCCCCACTTCCTGAAAGATAATATGAGAATTAATTTGACATTTAATTACTACTATAGCAAATTCTTACATATTATCAAGCTATATCACTTCCTTTAACCTTATCCCTCTCCATCTACATATATTAATATCTAACTCTCTGTAAAGTTACAAGCTTATCATTTCATTCCAATTCTTCAACATTTCCTTATTTTTTCTTGGAAAAAAGTGATGTCCAAATATTATGTTCAGCCTTAACTTCACTTATCTTCGAAATCTTTCCCAATACTATGTTATTAAGGCACTTATATCAACCCACGTAAAATTTCAGCATACTCCCCCTTTATTGAATCCATATTTACATGCTTGGTTCCATAAAAGTCAACTCTAACTTCATAGTGTTCCATTTTAGATTCAAATCATCATTTCATATCAATTAATTCATGAATATCAAGACGATAAACTCAAATAATACTTTAATCAAAATTTTCAGCTTTAATTTTTCCTTCTCAAACTATGATTTCATATACTAACTCTATATATTTTTATACTAGGCCTTGTTTGATTCCAGTTTCATGTCTAAGAATAATTCTACACCACGACTTTTCTTATTTAACTTATATTCACATAATAAAATCCCATAACTTAAAGCCCCAATATCACATTGTAAACCTTAAGAATTTATTTCATCACAAAAGCTTGAAACAAAGCATAATTTACTCTTCTTGGATCCTTATATAATAAACTAGTCCTTTAATAACCAACTTAATATTCACATCCTCTAACATAAGGTAAAGGGAAAAGAGACCTAAATGCACTTAATTAATTTCTTAAGTTAAAACCAATAACTTCAAACATTAAGATATCATATCATTCATATTTTCAAGAAATTTAAATACATGTGGTTTATATTAACAAACTAGTCATTATCCCCTTTAAAATTCATCACATGAAATCATATATGTCAAAAATCCAAATTAAACATAATGTAAAATTAAAGCTCCACTTACCTCTTGAAATCAAACTACAATCGGAAAACCCAAATTGATCAAGAATCCACTTCAAAAATCTCGTGGCTAGCTTCTCCTTTCGCCATTTTTTTTTCTTTGGTCGAGCTCCCGTTTCCCGACTTATGTCGCTCTCTCGGTCTCTTTCTCTGTGTGTTTGTATGACATGGCCCAATTCCAAGAGAAATATCTACATATTTGGGAAAATTGCACCCAAAGTCCCTCAACTTCTTGCTTTGCTTCATTTAAGTCCCTAACTTCATGTATTATTTTATTTAAACTACCAACTTGTAATATAATTCCACATAAATCTCAAACTTATTTAATTTCTTAAATTGTAACCTCAAAAATTAAATTAATATATCTTAGTCTAAATTTGACCTTGACTTGATTATTCCACCTTTGACCTTTATTATATATATAAATTAGCCCTTAAGTTTATGTAGCCATGTAAAATAAAAATGTTAATAAAATTTGGGATGTCACATGTTACATAATACACTGGACTCTATAAATGGTGTCCAATGGGTACCATAGAAAAACTGATTTGTGTGCTTCTCTCTTTTTATTTATAGCATTACCATCAATGTGATCAATGCAGAATATCTATTCAATATTTAGATAGATACATATATATATATAGGTACTTAATGCGATCCAAAATACAAGTAATGATAAATATCGTGTTCAATTAGTGATTTGAACAAAGGTTTATCAAGACAACCAAAGAGATAGAAAATAGAAAATTTGGAAGGCCAGTCTACAAAATCCAAAAAAGTTGAGGACCAATGTGTCAAGTTCGGAAAATGGCTGCACTCCAGATCGCCTAAAATTAGTGTGTATATACCTTAGGCTATCCAAAACTTGTAAGCAACCGCCTTCAAACAAAAGGCTTTCTATAATTAACGAGTGATAAGCACATGCGTTACACGTCTTATGTAAAATTTTGAAATATATGCACATATATTTGAAGTAATAATTAGTAATAATGTTATAGTGAACTTTGTTGAGATAAGTGACAAATTTGTAAAGAAAAAAATGATATTTAGTGGATGGTAACAGACCTCTATAGTATGAGTATACTAATAAATCGAATATAAAGCGGATTATGATACATCAAGTACTCTGAGGAAGATAGCTAATCTAAAGATCACATTCCATTATCTCTTTTTAAATTTTACTGGTTTAAGAGTGACCAACTGAATTTTTGCGAGTATATATATATATATATATATTTCATTAAATTGTAACAGGTGCAACAAACAAAAAGAATTTGCAAAATATTGTAACTTATAAAATTAATATTATAAAAGACGAATTTAATAAAATAAAAAATTTATTCATAACTTGTGTGAAAGTTTAAGCGGGAAAAAGAAAGAGGGAAAAGAGGGAAAAAATCAAAAGACATATAAGGTTAAAAGTTATGAATTGATTAAACTTATTATTGTTAATAAAAAAATAAAGCTAATTAAATATTAAATTGGGGCATTAGTGTAAATTGGGGGAAATAAGTGGGGGCGAAAAAGGAAATCAAAAGTTTCATACTCATTCCTCCTTTTAATATACTAGTCACTTAAACGTGCATTACACGCTGTATGATACGAAAAATATATGCATGAGTTTTACTGAAAAATATTATTACAAAAGTATTTCTCTATATTCAATTTTTCTATCAAAATTGCATCTTTATTATTTTTCTTCTTATTTAGCCATCACTTTTGTTGTTTGCATTAAAACTCTACATGAAAGCACAACATATAGTTGTTTGTGTGAGAACAAATACTCGGGAGAATATATTCTAACATAAGATTCAATTTGTCCATGTCTTTTGCTGATAATCATTACAAAGCAAAGACCTATATTAGAGGTTACTTCCTTATAAATTTAAATGGGTAGCCTTCATTGTTTGTTGGAGTTTCATATACTCTTCTACATAATAGTTGTGATCATATCGTTGAAACCCATGAAATTATTTTAGTGGAGATGTGCAATGACGGTTACAATTGCTAATTTTGAAACTTACAATTAACCACACTAATAGAGATTAAAATGCATGTAATCAACCACACTAATTGAAATTAATAAATGTACAAAGTAATTAACATGAGGTACTAAATGACGTGTAATTAATATTTGGTTACAATATGGTGTGTAACAAATGATGGCAATAAAGAAAAAAGGGCAAAGTAGGAAAAAAATGAAGAGAAAATTGGAAACCGAATGTTTTACACACATCCCACCTTTTATATATTAGTGAGTTGTAGATTAATTAATTAGCTTAATTACTTAATTAGTTAGGATTTGTTAGAAA
>CAVNYN010206307.1:0-16546 GCA_963692815.1 Nyctanthes arbor-tristis | reverse complement strand
GGAAGAAGCAAATTAAAAAGGACTTAAAAGCCTTGGATTTTAACTATGACATTTGGAAATAAACATAATTTCTAAAAGTTAATAGAATTGCCGTTTAATTTGAAGATATGAATATGTTACATTCCTAACAATGTTTTGGCCTTTTATCCAGTCCAATCATGAGAGGTTTCCTCCGACTTCCTATCAACCCATGGAAATAGATGCCATCAATCTTTGCTTCCCAAATAAAAGAACCACCGGCGCAAGCTTTCCTCCACTGCGAAAAGAAAACATTGAAGGCTTGATTCTTCAAAACCCACTGCAATTGGCAGCAAAACAATGTTTCCCCCGTAAAACTATCAAAAAAATGCCACTGTAATTGTTCATTTACCTTGAAGCTTATTTATGGTTCCCAATATCATAATTTTTAGATGCACAATTTACCTCCCGGATAGAGTTGGGAGGCAGCTTGTTGAAGGCTTGAATGTCATAATTAATGAATGGTGAAGCAAGAGGTCTTGAATGTAGACAGAAGTTAGCAGGCTACTAAGATGCAAATTGCAATAGATATAAACAAAGGTTTTTCATCTTTGACTTTCAATAGTTGAACTAGTTGTCTCTACAATGTTGATTCACAGTTTGCAAATGCTGTAATTTGTAGTTTTCATGAATTTTTGTAATTCATAACAATGAATAGATGAGTTATAAATAACATCCTATTCCTAAAGAGCAATACAATGCATTGCCAAAAAAAAAAAAAAAAAAAAAAAAACATGAGACGTAAATTTATTTGAATTTAAAATAGAAATTGGTAAAATTAATTTCATCCGTGTATTATGTGAGATCACAAATGTTCTACAATCGATTCCACTCATTAACGGCGTCTACGTGCGAGTAATGCATTCCATATTTATTACAGATTTATCTCTACCACCAACCTTTTGATGGTGTCAACAATTGGCTCCCACTTGTAAAATAGGCTAGTAAAAAGTTTGTAACTGCCCCCAATTGGTGGGTTTCATAAGACCTACATCGTACTAGAAACAAGTAGAGATTCTTTCTGAATAGCACTCATCGTGTCTATGACAGAAAACTCTAGCCACATTTAAAAATTAAAACCACGATAAACGTTGTCTTCATTACACTTTTATAACAATTGACAGTATAGATAATTTCTAAAAAATTATTCAATAATGGTTTGAAGATATGAAAACATATGACCTTCATGACAATGTTTTAGCCTTTTCTTCCAGTATTCCAGTCATAAACATGTACCGGAGTTTCTGGCAAACCATGGAAATAAATGTCATCACTCCTTGCCTTCCAAGTGCAAGAACCACCGATACAGTCGTTCCACCCTTCCGAAGTAAAGGCATCAAATTCTTGATGCTTCGAACCCCACCGTAGTTGGCAGTAAAACAATGTGTTTCACCAAAAACTTTGCAAAACTACCATGTTATTTGTTCATTTATTTTTAAGTATATGTTTCCCAATATCATCATTTTTAGATGCACAATGCACTTCCAAAATAGAGTTGGGAGGCAGCTCATTGACAATATAAACCCTATAATGAGCGGTGAAGCAAGATTTAGACGTTACGTGTGTAGAGAGAAGATAGCAGGCTAATATGACATGATATAAACTAAGGCTTTTCATCATTGTCTTGCAAGCGAAAGTAGTTGTCTCTACAATTTTGATTCACTACTTGCCAGCGCTCTAATTTAAAGTTGAACTTTTGATGGAAATCATAAGAATGAATAATTGAGTAAATATTTATATATATATATATATATATATAAATGGAATCTCAATCAGCATTTAACAACATTTAATTAATGAAAATATTACTATTCGAATACAATTCAAATGCATATTGCCCAAAATAAATTATGAGATATCCAAATTCTTCTTAAATTTAAGATAGAAAGTGGAAAATTTGTGGAAAATTTATTTTCATCTATGTATTACGTTGGACTCACAAGCCCTGTATAGTCTTTTACACTCATCTATGGCATCAACGAGTAATGCCATCCATGCCTACTACAGTTCAGTCCCATTAATTATCACATTATAATTGATTTTTTTTTTTGTTTTTGTTGAAAGCATCAATTTAGATAAATATTTCAAAACTTCAAAATGTATTCTCCGTCCATCTGTGAAGGAATTCAAGACTTCCACTCTACACAAATAGAAATAACACGAGCAGATATAAATCAATTAGTTAATTGAGCCCTCGCGACCAACTCACGTTTCTAGAATACTAGAAATTTTTTTCTCTGTGTAGCTTTGATCTTCTTTTTGCACACAAGTAAAAAATTTCTAATAAGTATATTGGCATTTACAACAAATTCCATTTCAAATTAAAATTTGGTCACCAATCATATACATAGTATCTCATGAGGCCTACATATATTATACAAGTCGCAACTACTTATTTTCGCTTAATCTGTTTCCAAGTTACCTCGTATAGGAATAATTATATTATAGAAAGAGCCATAACCAGAGCTTATTTTATGCATTGCTGCATTTGATATTTTTTTGGTATAATTTAGGAATCATAGAGGTGGAATAGAGACTCTCAGAACGAATAACCCAGTAAGACGTGTGCTCTTCCGATCTATTTGATTGTGACATTAATGCTTTTTCAACATTGAAAAGAATAATTTAGTTTTAAATCATTACGGACGTACATATTCTTTATACTAGCCAAGTACAAGCTTCGAGGATCAATATTTTCCTTCCAGAATATTATAGCTTCTATCTCCTATTATCGAATTTTGGCATTCTACACAAAGAATCAAAGATCTGCGTACTACTCTCTAGAGATCAAGCATTAATCACTGGTGGGTGAACTTACACCGTCCCCCGCCTACATGGGGGGGCGGTGATTGGTCCGCCCACATGTGGGTGGATCAGTGAACCAAGACGTCGCGAGTGTAGAGAGAAGGTAGCAAGCTAATATAACACGATATAGACATAGGCTTTCCATCATCGATGTGCACGTCAAATTAGTTGTCTCTACAAGGTTGATTCACAATTTCCCAATGCTGTAATTTAGAGTAGTTGACTTCAATTTTTTTAATTTACAATAAAGTTTTATTACAGAGATCTTCCTTTTTTTTTTTTTTTTTTTTTGGGAATCCTGTACTACAGCATTTAATGAAAATAAAGCTTATACTAGAATAAATGAAAATAAAGTGTGATATTACAATAAATGCATTGACCAAAAGAAATTATTTTAGTATGAGATACAAAATCTGTCTTAATTTTAAAACAAAAATTGGTAAAGTTATTTTCATATGCACGTGAGACTCACAAATGTTGTACACTCATTTCCACTCATTAATGGCATCTACGTGCAACTAATGCTTTTTATTTGCACTACAATTGATCACTATTGTAGCTTCAATCAGGTTTTATTTCTGGCCATAATTCCTAAAACCTAGAATTGATTTTGCCCTAATCTCATCAAATAACCAAATTACCTCTAATCTCTAAATTTATATGGAATTTAATTTCATATATTAAATATACATAGGTTGAGAATGGTTGAATATTTGAATTTCATATTTATATGATTGAGGCAATGAGGCTTAACTCTTTAAGAAATAAGAACATATAATTATAAATTAATAAATCATAAATGATTTTTGTTGATTGAACTGTTGAAGTCTTGAACTGACTTGAATCACTTGATATCTTGATTATTTGAAGAAAATTATTACTTAGTAACTTAAGTATTGACTAATGGACCAATGGTTGAATACTTGAATTAAGAATAGATTACAATTTATATGGGGCTTTGAATTTATGCTTTGATGATTGATAGTGATTTGTTTGTATATGGTTAATGGTTTGATTATTTGGCTTCTTCACTTGTTAGTGCGTTGTTGATATTATTTTTTTCATTGTTAGTAAATGAATTATCTAAGGTAAAATAAATTTTCTAATAGATTTTATTAAATATGTTGATTTTATAGAAGAAGTAATGGCTACAAAACAACCTTCTAGCAAGAAAGGCAAAACTACATTGCATTCTTTCTTCAGTCCTGGAAGAAATACTTAAAATGAGGACTCAAATAACCACCAAGATACTTCCCTAGCTGAAAATCAACAATCTTCTTCTTCTATTGGAAATCATCAATCTTCTTTTCCAGTTGAAAACCGACAATCTTCTGTTCCAAATGAAAATCAACAATCTACTTCAAATTCATCTTTTCAAATTGAGCGGGATCCAGGAAAAAGGAGAAAAATATGTGATTAGCCTCTTGAGAAGAGGGATGAAATCAGACGTATAAGGGCTGAGAATATAAAGATAAAACTCGTTATTTTCAGTCTAGTTGGTTTAATGGATTTAATTGGTTAGAGTACTCTCCTAGTACATATAAGGCCTATTGTTTTCTGTGCTTTCTTTTTGGAGAGAATATGCATACCTCTTCCACTTCGGCTTTAGTGAGTAATAGATTTGATAATTAGAAGAGAGTTCATCGGGGCAAGGATTGTGTATTTCTTAATCATGTTGGTTCATCATCTTCATATCCTCACAATAAGTGTGTAACATTTGTTGACTCTTGATGAGGCCACCTGAACATATTGATAAAGTGATTGATAGAGTTAGCAAAGAAGAAGTTGTAAAAAATCGATTGCGCTTAAAGGCAACAATCATGACAGTTCAATGACTAACGTTGCAAGGTTGTACTTTTAGAGGCCATAATGAGTCTAAAAAATCTTTTAACCGTGGAAACGAGATAGAAATGATTAATTATACTACAAAGTGAAGAGAAGATGTTAGAGATGTTGTATTCAGTAATGCCTAGGAATGACAATTCTGTACCCACTACCCTCGAGTACCCACCCCAAATAGGGCGGATAATACCCTCCCCATTAAGTATCGGGGTGGGTATAGGGCGAAGACTTTCGCCCCAAAATCTTATCAGGGCGGGGACGGGTAGTGGCCGCCCTGACCTGCCCCGATCCCGTTACCCGATTTATTTATAGATCGGTAAAAAAATTTTAGTAAAAAATTTCACCCTATGAGTGTGAGCCTATGGGGTTTCAAACCTGATGCCAAGGATAAACTTAACACACACCTTGACCATTTTAGTAAATGTTCTTTTTGGTAAATTTCTTTCAATTATCAAAAGTTACTATTAATTCAAAATAACTTAAAATAACAAAAACTGATTTAAGAAAATTGACAAACCATTACAATTTCCAAACCCTAGTCTCTTCACCCAATCAAAAGACGACTCTCTCTCCAGAAGCTGAGAAGTAATCAAGCGGCCAGCAGTCCACCCATTTTCAGACCCTCCGTTCACTGCGCCGCTCTCCGTCCTCCGTTCGCCTCCAGTTTCGCTGTGTCTTGGATCCGTTCGCAACCGCGCCGCGCGTCCGCGCCTCTTGATTCCGCATCTGCGCGCCCGTTGCGTTCTCCGTGCCTTGGCTTCCTTCCCTGCCGGCAGCTCGCGGTTCTGTCCAGCGTTTACAGACTACCGCAGCTTGGCATTCTCCAGTCCTCCGGCTCTGGTACTCCATCTCGATTTCTGATTTCTCCTTCGTAGGCAGCCTTGCTGGCTTGCTGCTTTGTTCTTGTTATTTAGTTTAGTTTTGAACAATTTTATTTCTTGATAGTGTAAGTGTTATGGAATGTTTATAGGGTTTTGATTCTTGGACTTAGAATGTTTGATTAAGTGTTATAGAATGTATATGGGACCTTGGACTTAGAATTGTTATTTCAGTTAGAATGTTTGATTAAGTGTTATAGAATGTATATGTTTGATTCAGTTAGAATTGTTATAGAATGTTTGATTAGTATATGTTTGATTAAATTGTTATTTCAGCAATTTTAATATTTGAACAAGTTGAGTGTTTTGTTATTGTCATGTTAAGTATAATGGTAAAAAATACTGTGATGGAGGTATGTTGAAATGGAAGCTTGGTTATCTCTGTAGCGAGCATGTTTGGATAGTGAAGATAAGCTTGATATCGAATGTTTGGAGATCATGTTTGGGGAAAAAAATCAAAACAAGAAATTCAGTTTTTAGCTTCAAATTAGGTTCCAATGCACTTGAAAGAACAAACACAAAAAGGAGTGAAAAATAAGTAGGCCATGAACAATAGATCAAGAAGGGGCAAAAGACAAAAGAAAAAGGGACTATTAAAGATTTGGATTTAAACTTTTTGATTTTGGCATCAATAATCATGGTTGATTGTAGTCATTATGCTGGCTTTTGTGATAAAGAAAGCTTATTAATAATCATAGTTTACACTTTGCATCTTAATAGCATTTTTTTTTTTTACGTATTTCTTAACGGGGTGGTAACGGGTATTTTTTTTGTACCCGCCTCGAATCTCTCCCGCCTCGTACCCGCCCCGTACGTGGGTACATGGTGGGGGATTCCTTAACGGGGTGGGGACGGGGGAAGGCATACCCTCCCCGAACCCGCCCCATTGTCATTCCTAGTAATGCCCCCCAAAAATTCCAAATATACTTCTATAGGCATCCAGAAAGAAATTTTGACAATTATGGCTAACAGAGTCCGTCGTATGATACGTGAGGAAATTGGAGATGCTTGCTTTTCTTTTCTTTTCTTGTTGATGAAGCAAAAGATGTTCCGATCTTGAGCAAATGGCCATTATCTTGAGTTCTGTGAATGCTATGGGTATCCTGACAGAGCATCTCTTTGCTATTAGTGGTATTTCTGATACTTTTTCAGAAACACTTAAGCAGGAGATATCTAGTGTTTTTTCTCAATACAATCTTCAAGTTCATAAATTACGGGGCTAGGGATATGATGGTGCTAGTAATATGCGTGGGCAATGGAATGGATTGCAATCATTGTTTCTTAATGATTGTTCATATGCATATTATGTTCATTGTTTTGCTTACAGGTTGTAGTTGACATTGGTTGCTTCAGCAAAGCAATGTGATCCAATTTGGAGGTTCTTCTCTATATTGGATAATGTCATTAACATTCTCAACTCTTCTGCTAAGTGCAATACTAAGTTACAAGTTGCCAATAGAATAGAAATTAAGAATCTGTTGGCAAGTGGAGGGCGTCAATCTAGACGAGGAGCTAATTAGATGTCATCTTTACACCATTCAAGTACAACTCATTAGGGTTCTCATTATGATTCTGTACTAACTATGATAGAAATGAATGGTGCAACTTGCAAGGTGCTTGAGGATATCATTGTTAATGGTCCAAATTCCAAGGCTCGAGATGAAGCTGATGGTGCTTACACAAGTATTCAGAGTTTTAATTTTGTGTTTGACTTACATTTAATGGGGGCAGTTATGTGGATCACTGATTTTCTTTGTCAAGCATTTCAAAAAGAATCCGTTGACATTTTATCTGCTCTTGGATTTGTCTCAACTACAAAAACTCTTCTTCAAAACATGAAATTGCTTCAGGAGGTAGAAGCTTTTTGCTTAAAACATGAGATCACTATACCTTACATGAACAGTAACACAGGTCATGGAAGAAGGCACATGAGTGTTGAGCATTATTGCCATTTCGAATTTTTCAATCAATCCATAGATTTTTAGTTGTCAGAGTTGAACTCGAGATTTAATGAGACATTAGTTAGACTACTTGAGTTGAGTGTGGCATTGGATCTAAAAAATTCCTTTGAATCATTTAATGTTGATAATATCTATAAGCTTGTTGTGGAATTTTATCCTGACGATTTTGAGGAGCGTGAGAGGAATACTTTGAGGAGTGAGTTGCCATTTTATCATGCTCATGTGGTTTGCAATCCTCAATTTCAAGTGTCTACTTTGCACATTTGTGTGAAAAGTTGGTGGAAACAAGAGAGTCGAGGGACTACAAAATGATAACAAGATTGATTCATCTTGTATTAACACTACATGTTTCCACAGTCACGACTAAGAGAGCATTTTTCAGCCATGAAACATTTGAAGACTGCAGTTTGCAACAAGATGGATGATGACTTTATTGCTGATAGTTTGACAATTTTAATTGAAAGAGAAAATAGATGTAGACTCTATTATTGATGAATTTGTTAAAGTAAAAAATCATTGGGTCCAATTCACATTTTAGCCAAATGTACTAGATTTCGAGTTGTTGCAATAGATTTCGAGTTGTTGCAAATTTTGTAATGCATTTGACTTGAGTTTGCCTACTATTTTGAAAAAAGGTTAATTACACTTAGCGTCCCTAACCTTTCAGCTTTGTATCGATTACGTCCTCTAACTTTTAATTTTGCGTTTTTACATCCCGAACTTTTAGTAAAATCCCTTTTTTCATCCTTGGAGATGGAAAACAACAATTTTGACCGTTAATGACAGGGATATTTTAGGCAAAACAAAAGAAATGGCAGCCCTTCAGCTGGAACAACTGCCATTTCTGGCATTTGTCGTGTTTACGATATATAGAAAGCTATTTACTAGCCGCATTTAAAACCATGATAAACATTGTTTTCATTACGCTTCCAATTTAATCAATCCCATTAATTATCATACTATATTTGATAATTTTTTATTTTCCTTGCTACCTGGAGTACTAAATTGATGGATTTGCTCTTCTTTTCGCACAAGTTAATTAAAATTTTCAAAGTTAATTAATTAATAGTGTTTAGAAAGCACGGAAAAATTTCTACCTAAGCATGTACGATGCATATTAAGAAAAAAAAACTCTTTGTATCATGATTAACTGCGACTAGGTATGCTTAATGCATTAAGAAAAACATCCCCATTGATAAAAATGACGATAACTCTTAGTCAAGAAAATAACATTTTTTCCTACACAGATTTTTATTTTTATTCTTTTAGTATTGTTAGGGGTGGGGAGTTATGCGTGCTTTCGAATCGGGTTATGCTCACCACCGTGGCTAATCTTTTGAAAGATTGGGGACTTTATGCAAAAAAGTATCCAATCATGTAGCACGTACCTAATTAAAGCCAAATCCAAGAATATTAAAATTTCATTGACATCAATGATCAGTTTGTGGTTATTTTACGAAGGAAATAGTGTTTTTTATAAGTGGCTATTTAAATGTTGATAATTTTCTGGGACACGTGTCAATCTCCCACTCTCATATGATACACATGAAAACCAATGTGCGATTTTGTAACAAAACTTTCAAAAGGTTTTTGAATATTATCAATTTAAACATTAAAATTAATGTTCAAAGCTATTATTTAAGCACTGAATATTAAGGGATAAAAATCCCAGAAGTCCGACCACCAATATGCAAAAGGTCCAAGTCCAATTTTCATATTTCCATATATAATTTTTGCAACTTTTGGCAACCACCCAACAGCTGTTTCATGGGTAAAATCGTTGGGGTTCCAACAAGTGATATTTGAAGTTGATGCCAGAGACGCAGCTGATGCCATTAAAGCAAACAGAAAGAAATTTTCCGACTTTGTTACTTTGATACATGATAGTAAAACTCTACAACAAAGTGGAGTGTATTCTGTCTCATTTGCTAAGTAGAAAGCAATAAACTCTGCCCATGAGTTAGCTAGAGAGTCGATTCGTTTTCCTAGCCCTGCTATGTGGAATGATGCCCCCATTTCTTGTGGCATCACTTGTGTATATATGTCTCAAATGATTTGAATGAGCAATGACTTCATCTTTTCAAAACATTTATAAAAAACATAAAAATGACACCATATATAGTTGAATAAATGAGACAGATTAATGCAGCATGATCTCCACCAGCCACTTTACGAGCATCTTCAATGCTTGATAGCTATGGGTGATGTGACAATTAGCCAAAAAAATGCTTATTTCAAATTACTATTACTACTACCACCACCACCACTATTATTATTATTATTATTATTACCTCCGTCCCAAAAAAGATGGTCCATCTTTCCTTTTTCGTCCGTCCCAAAATATGGTCCAGTTTTTTTTAAAAGGTAGTTAAAATATTAGTTCCCTTATATACCCCTATTTAATGCGCATAGTTATCATAAAAATAGAATTATTAAAGTGTAATAATTAATAAATGAAACGGTATAATAGAGAAATGAGGTTAAAATTTACTTTTTTAATATTATTAAATGAATTTTTCTTAATATATGTAAAACAAGAAATAGGACCATCTTTTTAGGACAAAAGTAGTGTTATTTTGTTGATAATATTGCATATTAAATAGGTGTATATATAAGAATAATAATATTTTAACTACAATTTAAAAAGAAAGTGATGTAACTTTGTAGGACAGACGAAAATAGAATACAAGCCTATATTCAAGGGAGAATCAACTAATTCAGTAATTAATGAGGGCTCATTTACTACTAAGCCAAAACTCCTTAATCTCTACGCTTAATGTTTGATTGTGACAATGCTTTCTCAGTGTTGACAAGAATAATTTATTTCGGAATCACTAAATACTCGCCAGATCAAGGTGCAACTCGATCAGGTTACGGGCTATTCAAGACATGAGTAGATGTCAAATACAAGATTCGAGGATGATTATTTTCCATCCAGAATACTGGAGCGTGTATCCCCTATTATCAAATTTTAGCGTTCTACGCAAAGAATCAAAGATCTACTGCTCTCTAGAGATCAAGAATTAATCACAATTTTTATCCCCCCCCCTCCAAAAAAAAGAAAGAAAGAAAGAATTAATCACAGTGTGATTAAATAATAATAATACGTGCCAGAGTGGTTAGATATTCGCATCTCGAACATGAGGCTTCAGATTTGAATCACATCTACCCCTCCTTTATTTTATTGATGATGATTGAAAATATACATAATTTTCCCCAAAAAAAAGTATACATAATTTCTAAAAACTAATTGAATTACAGTTCAAAGATGTGAATATGGCATTCATAACAATGTTTTAGCCTTTTATCCAATCCACTCATAAACTAGTTGTGTACGTCCTGTCAAACCATGGAAATAAATACCATCACTCCTTGCTTCCCAAAAAAAAGAATGACCCGTACAGTGTCTCGCCCAATGTGAATAAAAAGCTTCAATTCATTGATGCTTCGAACCCCACCGCATTTGGCAGAAAAACGGTGTGTTCCACCAAAAACTATCACAAAAATACCATTGTAGTCATGGACGGATCCACAGCTCGGTCCAGCCCAAATGAAATTTCTAAGCAGTCCAGTCCCTTTGAAGCCCAAATGCCAAGCTTTTTGTTTTTCTTTTTTTTTTTTTAAATTCTTGAGTCAACCCAACTCTTGAATCAGCCCCAATTCTTTAGCCCAAAACATAAAGGGAAGACCGGAAGCTACAAAAATCAGACAGCTGCCCTTTTTGGTCTAGTCCAATTCTACACAAACCAATTCTACACAAACCTTTTTTCCCTTTTTAGCCCAATTCTACACAAACCAATGTTCCGAACAATAGTTCTTTAAAGTGCTGCCCTTTTTGATTAATAAGAAAAATTTAAAGGCTGTTAGGGTTGATTAAAGTTTACTTAGACGATGCACGTAAGTAATTCTAAGCAATTGTTATCTATTTATGATGTATATAGGAGAATGAGGACTATTTTGTGTTGCAATATTTATTTTTTTTATTTGTCATTAATGGATTAATGGTAGTTAAAGTTACTATATTTGCTTGTGATTTGTATATTTGGAAGAATATTATTGTATTTCGTGTTTGGTTTAAACTAATTTACAAAGGAGACTATATCAAGTTTTTATGTATTATGACATTTTTAGTGTAATTTTATTTTCAACAATTTATAGTATTAAAAAAAAACTTGGGGGGGGGGGGGGCAGCCCCAGGAAGGGGGCGGAAACCCCCAATTTTTTTCTCCTCTAAAGCCAGCTCGGTCTTACCCAAAATCCTGGATCTGTCCCTGATTGTAGTTGTTCATTTACCTTAAGTGTATGGCTCCCAATATCATCATCTTTAGATGCACAATGCAATTGAAAGATAGAGTTGGGAGGCAGCTTGTTGATGACGTGAACCTCATACTGAGCGGTGAAGCAACACATCGCAAGCGTAGAGAGAAGGTGGCAGGCTAATATGAAGTGATATAAACAAAGGATTTTCATCTTCCACTTGCAAGTCAAATTAGTTGTCTCGACAATGTTGATTCACAATTTCCCAATGCTCTAATTTATACTCCTTATGTCCCATAAAAATAAGCTCACATACAGAGTAAAAAACTTTTAATTAATGTTTTTAAAAAAGTAACTCTTTCATGTTATTTTTTTCTAAATTACCTTTATTTATATCAAGAATTATAAGTTTATGTTAGTACTATTCTCTTTTTTATATATACATATTCATATTTAATGTACATTGTTATCAATAAAATAAAACAATTAAAATGAAATAACTAGTAAATAAATGTTAGGAAAATACTTTTAAATCTTACTCTCCCAATAAAATAAAATCAAATAAACCCTTCTAAGCCTTTATTAGCGGGATAGAGGGAGTATGACAATGTACTTCCTCCATCCCATTACATAAAGATTAAGAAAAGTTATCGGTAAATCAAATTCCAAAAATGACTTTTCCAATTACATATTTACATTATTTTGATAAAAAGATTAAAACAATAATTAGTCAACTTAGAAAAGGGACAATATATAAGCGGTAGGTAATTTTACGTAGATTAAGAGACGGTAAGGAATTTTACTAGAACATTAATTTTATATACTTCATCTAATTTTAACATTCATGATTAATTAATGATATGGGTGTCTATTAAAATTCCTTTTAAATAAAGGTACCAAGGTTATAATTAAACTGGGGCAAAAA
The DNA here is from genome assembly GCA_963692815.1 of Nyctanthes arbor-tristis. NCBI lineage: Eukaryota > Viridiplantae > Streptophyta > Magnoliopsida > Lamiales > Oleaceae > Nyctanthes > Nyctanthes arbor-tristis. The sequence continues at coordinate 3,860 of CAVNYN010206307.1, read as the reverse complement.
TGGAAATAAAAAATTAAATACACTATTCATATAGCAACTGAAATATCTTTTTGAGACAACTTAAAATAGAATACTGAACTATCTTTTTGGGACAAATGTTGTATTAGGAAAATACTTTTTAATTTTTTACCTTTTCAACAACATTCATGAGTTTTTTTAATCCTTGTCAAATTAGGTATATGTCGATTTTTTTGGGACAAAAGGACTAGTTATTATTTGGCATATTAAATAATAACGTTTTGGTAAAAGAAAAAAAAATCCTTAATTTTGAAACATGACTATACGTTTGAGATTAAAAAAGGGAAATGTAGACTATATAATTGTGATGAAGTGAATAATTCAGATTAATAATGAACCGGTAAATACGATCCTAAACAGCATTTAATGAAAATAAAGTGTTATATTGCAATAAATGTATTGACCAAAAGAAATTATGAGCTATCAAAATTTGTTTGAGATTTAAGACAAAAAGTCGTAAAATTATTTTCATCCAGGTGAGACTTACAAATAATGTACATTCATTTCCAGTCATTAATGGTGTCTACGTGCAACTAATGCTTTCTATCCGTATTATAGATAGAAAGCATTAGTTGTAACATAAGTTAGCGGTTGGCTCTCATACGTAAAAATAGGTTAATGAAAAAAAATGTCATTCTTAATTATTGGTAAATTCTAGTTTTTGAGTTCACATGCCCAAATTCACGTCAGTAGCTGGTATCATGCATAATGGTGCTAACCATGATAAATCTTGTTTTCATTATTACACTTTCAATTTAATTAACACCATTAATTATCATACTATAATTAATTAATTTTTTCCTTTGCGGCATCAAGATAAATATTTCAAACCTCCAATTGTTCAGGTAAAATTTCTAGACTTCCAGAAGTACACTGGTGCCATAGCCAAATAGAGATAATACAAATTGATATTAAGTCGATAGTCAATTGAGCCCCCTTGCATTGTTTCCAGAGTGCTAGAAAAATTTTCTCCATGAAACTATATCTTTTTAATTTTTCTTTTTTTTATTACAAAGGGAAGGGGGGAGGGGGACTTGTGGGGTTTTCAACCCAGGTTTTCTCGGTAAGAGGTCAGGTCCTTAACCACGTGGGCTACCCCTTGATCCCGTGAAACTATATGGATTTGCTCTTCTTTTTGTAAAATTAATTAATAGTGTCCAAAAAAGCAGGAAAAATTTTCTACCTAAGCACGGTGTGTTAAGAAAGATGAGCTCTTTGTACAATGATTGAGTGTGAGGACTACCTATGTGCAATGCAGTGAAATGATCTCTCACCAGGATTATCCCCTTCATACACGTGGTGTGATATTATTGATACATTTGTGTGGGCCTCATATATAGAGGACCCATAACATGTGAGTTTCTCCAGTAATCTCCAGCTATGTATGTGTATAACTAGATAATCTCACTGTACATCTAACGGAAAATCATAGGGAAAAACAACAGTGACACGATTACAAAGAGCAATTAGGAGCAATGCATAGCATCCGGCTGACGCACCCGATATGTCGCATTGCGCTTTTGGTACTCCTTTAATTATTGTCAATTACGAGTGTTCGGAAATTGTACCTTATACAAACCGAAGCGTGCTTTTCGATTCTGACTACAAAAGAGAGGAGATGGGACATCATGTGGTTGAGGAGGTAATTAAAGCCAAGTTCAGGGGCAAAATACTTTCCAAAAAAAAAGAAAAAAAAAGAAACTGACACTATATGGTGTCATGTGGCTACGTGCACACGCCACATAATTGTAATTTCACATATAGCATATTTCGATGCATGCCACATGACACCATATTGTGTGACGTACTATATGGTACTAGATTGAAACTACAAAATAAAACAATCTCCCGCGTAATGATATGGTTTATGGAATAGGCCACAACATAATTCAAGCCTTGAAGACAAAAAAACATGTGTACCAATATGCGACTAGTACCGATCATCATCGTGTAAACTACCTGACGAAGATAATTTTTAATATGGGATCGGGTAATGATCATCGTGAGGATATTGATGATCATGACTTGGCAAACGTTTCAAAATCCGATGTCCGGCAGTAACATGATTTAAATTTTGCACTTAGTCATGGCAAAATCGTAGTTTTGAGGGTTGCTAGTGTATTTAACAGATGCTGAGATTGCTGCCCTTCTTGGGCATGAAGTACATAATTCCTTCATTTTATTTACTTTTCTGTCGCATTTATTTTGTCCACTTTACTTTTTATATAATAATTAAGAATTGAGAAAGGAAATTTACAGTAAACTACGAACGCCCTGTACAGTTTACCAAAGTAGAGACTTCTAAGACAATTAAAACATACTTCTACTTCAACAAGGGGCCAAAAAATATGGCGCGGGAGAAAGTTCCAATGGATGAACAACACTACAATTCACAATGTGAAGAAAATCTTCAAGGTGCTTCACTAAACTGCATTATATGCATATCTATTAATTAATATATAAAGACACTTAAGTGCCTTTATTTTTTTCCTGTCTATTTGCTCTGCGCTCACTCTCACGGTGAGTCTTTTCTGTGGTAAAAGTTTGATTTATGGCAAGTTTTTTATTAACTTTTTTTTATTCCATATTCGTATGCAGCTTTCCCTTCTCAGTTTATTTTGTGTCTATGGTGTATCTTTTACTATGGTTTGATTGTATCGTGTTTTGATTCAATTATATTGACTATAAAATTTTCTATGTAAGTTTTGATCTATGAAGTTTGCCATAATTTAAATGGCATACTTTTTGATCTACATATTAATGGGTGCTCATAATTTTTTATACAGTTGATGAATTTTGATACAATCTTTTTTGTTTGTTAACTATAATATATAGATATTTATATTTTTTATGGTTTGTAAACTACAATATATAGATATTTATTTTTTTATTGATAAAATTTAATTTAAGTAGAGAGAGTATTTAATTGACTCTTAATAAATGATTATTGGCTGTTGATGGAAGATGGCAGGTCTATTTTTAAACCTTGCTAATAGTGATTGTAGAGTACTAGAAGAACTGTAAAGGTGTGAGTGTTTCTGACCGTAGAAATGAATACATATATTTGATCGTGAAAAGCCAAATGCATAACTTATATATTAAAACTATGTATTGATTTAATTAAATTTTCTCCTTTAAATATTTGATCATTGGTTCCATCTATTCAGTCAATGTATACTCATTTTTTAAATTTTTTATTAAGGTACAAATATTTATTTATTATGCAACTGTTAAATAGATATATTTTTACTATTTTTTTCTACCCGTGTAACGCACGGGTGTTATACTAGTATAGAATAAAGAAAATTAAGGTTTACAAAAACACAGCATTCGTCATTTTAACAAACATATAAAACGTAACTGCACAAAACAGAAAGGCATGAATCATACATAAAAAGATGGAACATGAAAATCACATAGCAAAGGTGTGTACAAGCAAAAATAATTACAGAAAGTCCACATAATTATTCAAAAATATATGTAAAAGAAACCAAAAGCAAACGAGACTAAACGTTTTGCCAGATGGTTCCTTCATGCCCAAAAACAAAAAATAATAATAATAAAATAAAAATAAAAATAAAAATGAAAAAAGGCCTGGGCAGCACCGATTAGCAGCAAAAAAAAGGGGCGTAGGCAGCACCGAGTAGCAGCTGCATAGCTTCAAGCAAGAAATGGCCAAAGAACTACCATTGTCTTCATGTAGTATTCAATTCAGAAGCAGAAATCTGATATATTCCAAGACAAACATTGTAAAACTGAGCAGAGAAGGAACTAAGAGACGCCTTGAAAGGACAATCGATCTCTTATTGTATCAAAAATTGAAGAAGCTGCTGCATTTTGAG
>CAVNYN010206303.1:0-11650 GCA_963692815.1 Nyctanthes arbor-tristis | reverse complement strand
TTTGCCTTTTTTATATCAGGAGAGGTAAAAGAGAAGATAGAGGATAGTTTTGTGGCAAAATTAGTACTGCAGAAAGATGGATTGATGCTTCTTGATTTTCCATCAGTTTTATGCACCTGTACATATATTTATGTAATGCCAGAGAGAAAATTGTGTTACTTTGTAAAGTGTATAATAAACTCTTCTCCGCTCAAATTCTGATCCCCTTAAGTAACATGGGAAAGCATATACTAAAGAGAGTACAACAATACTGTCCGAGAAATTAGAAAAAGTGAGCTCTCCTAAATCCTTGATATAATTAAAGGAGCTTCTGTCGGCCACAGTGCAAGGTATAAGGGTAGAGATGGCAACGGGGGTGGATCGGCTCCTCCCCAACCCGATCCGATTAGATTTTACCCGGCTACGCTGCCCCGACTATTTTGGGGCGGGGCGGTTCAGGGCAGTTTGTTGCCTCGTTTAACTTCCTTTTTTTTTTTTTTGGGGATTTGGTGGTAAATTTTGAGGATTCTAAACTACTTGAAATTAACTCCTCTTTAAAAAATATTTTTAGTAAAATTAAGGGTTTAATAATTACTTTTTTTTTCTTTTTTTCTTTTTACCAAACACTAAATTCTGTGGGGTGGCATTTTTTTTGCCCCGTTCGGTTCGGGCACTGCGGGTTAACTATCGGGTCAGTTTAAATTGTCATCTTAGATAAGGGTTAGCGGCCCGCGCGGGGGCTATATATATCTTCAAAATGAAAGTAACAAAAAGAAAAAGCTGTACTGAGTTTCTACAGCCGATACCACAGGCTATGTCGCTGGGTTCTTGGGCGGCTGACTTGCCTCTACATGCATCATTTGCCCCAATGTTTATGCTGTCATTACTTCTGAACCGTTGAAACTCAAGATCCCTGGAAATAAAAATTAACAACCGCCGAATACCTCCATCAACACATCACAAACATTCCATTGTTGATAATACACCCTCCCCTACTTGTTCCTCTTCAAATTAAACAATTGGAAACCCCATGGAGATAACATGCGGGGTACTGGTAAAATCAACTAACTATGACAATAATACTACATTGCACACCAGCAGACTGGCCAATGTCTGATGAATAATGCATGCAGCAGCATATTTGCATTTGTTAGTAGTGCTTCAGGACACAACCAATTACTAGTTTGAAGAAACATTAGAGCAATAAACTTATGGTCAACGCTCAACTGGAACCCAACGAGATGGCAGTAGTTAACAGGACGCATGTAGTAAAACAAGAGTACATCTACTCATATTGTTACATTGGAACCAAACAAGAAGGCAGAATTTCCAAAATTGATTAAACTCGAGCTTATAAATCATAGACTTCTCTATGACAATTTGAATGTGAAGTTGAAACAACATTAAGATTCCAAAGGATAGTTTAGAATACATTAATATGAAAATAAACGGCAAGCAGACAAGTAAGAAAGGGAGATCATGCCATGAAGGGTGAAGAGAATCATCAGCCTGAATGTTTAATCACTCAGCCATGTCTACAAGATCATGGTGTTTCACATTAGGGTTCTGACCATTGTCCACAAGCTCCTCGCTTCTCACATCAGTGCTCAGTCTGCTGTTCACACCATGTAAATCAGGATAGTTGCGATAGTTTAGAGAATGCAACCAGAGGGCCACAACTCCATCCTTGTGTTCTGTTAATGCAATATGAGAGTAGATATGCTTCATTTTAAAGTCTTCTGCTTCCTCTGCATAAGCCTTCATGGATAGCTCTTCGTGGCTATCTTTCCATTTCTGATTGTAGGAGGAAAAGAAGCATTCGTCCAAATACAATCCAACCTCAGGCGCCATAGGCACATTAATGTTCACATTCCTGATTTCAATGAAAATGTCAGAAGCCAAAAAGATCATTCAAGAAAGATAATATATCACAAACAAAGCTCATAATTGAAGAGCTTACTGTTCAAAAGCTGCTACAATCAATGACTCCGGAGCAATATTCCTCATGATTGCAACTGCAACGCCAATCATTTTCCGAATCTGATGAAGTATGAAGCTCTGGCCAATAACCTCACACTTCACAAATTCAATACCCTCTACGATAACTGTGGTGTTTGCATTAAATGAGATAATATATCTCTTTGCAGAAGGGTCCTCAGCTTTCGTTCTGGTTGTAAAATTATGAAAATTGTGTGTTCCCTCGTATAACTTCAAAATTCTATTGAACCTCTCCTTCTCCTTCTCGCCATAAGAAAAATCACTCTTTTTCTCTGGTTTGTCATTGTCATCCGCATTACCATCTTCCACTTTAACTTCTTCAATTTTCTCAATTTCAGCAGCCTCATCATCCAATTCTTTCCCAGATTCAGTATTTAAATTGATATAATCAGCATTAGTATTGCCATTGCCATTTTCTGAAGTTTTAACTATAATCTTCTCATCATCTTCCAAGGTCGGCGAAGAATTTGGGCTTAATGTAATGCCTAAATTATCCAAAGTAGCTTGAGATTCAGATTTTGAAGGGAAATACCGTTTACCCATTACTCCAAAAACCTTGCGTCCTCTTTCCGAACACTCCAAACATTTAACAAGCTCATTCCCAGTCCCCACACTAGCTAAAACACTCTCTCTGTCGCGATGACAAGACGGATCAAGCGCAAAAACTGGAATCAGATAAACATACCTCCGTCGATCGCAGAACTTCTTCGCATTGAACGAGGCCGTAACGCGTTTGTAACCAAAGATCCGAATCTGAGGCGACAAATTTGAATTCAAACGCTCGATAAACCCTGGCGGGTCGACATAGAACCGTCCGGAAACCACTTGGCCAACAGCGCTAACGCCTTTATCTGTTCGAGCGGACCGTGCCCAGTCAAACCGTTTGGGCAGTCCCCTGTCCTGCTCAGGAACTGCACCCGACTGATAAAGCGCTTCCTCCAAGTCCCATTCGATAGTTTTGGCGCCAGGGTTCTTTTGCATACCCTGGTAGCCCACCCCGCAATAGGCGAAAAAGATTGCAATTTTCCGACGCTTGTATCTGGGCTTCCTAGGAAGAACAGCGGCGTCAGCGGCAACGTTGTCGATTCCAGCGTCATCATCGGAAGTGGTGGTGGAGGACATTTTCAGCTTCTTGGGGTTTGGCTGGTCTTCTTCTTCTTGAGGTTGAGGATCTGCAGGAGGATTTGGGTTTTCGATTTCCATTTTCAGGAGAAGAAAGATCGCGAAAATGGATTGTTCGTACTGGCCATTATTGTACGAGTCTTGTGACTTGGGGCTTCCGTATCTCTATCCCCTCATAAAACCCTAGAATTGAAGGGTAAAATCCCAATCGGGTCAATTGGGGTTTTCTGTTTTGTCCTTGGGTTGTACCCGCTGCTGCTTTTATGTTCTACTAATTTCACTTCAAAATTGGTGCTTCTTGTAAAAATTAACATTACAAACAATAAAATTGGAAGGACAAAAATAATCCTACCATTTCTTAACTTTAAGAACAAGAATTTTACCTCGTTCAAGTTATTATGAATTAAAATAATTTATTATGCGTTATGCTCAAAAATGAAAATATTCTCCTATCATTAGATAGTTTCTCTGTTCCACAAAGATATTCTTCTTTCATTTTTTAATATGAATTAAGAAAATTTAATTAATATTATTTGAAATATATAATTTAAAAATATATTTCTTAATATATTTTTAAATTTATTTAATATTTCATTCTAAATATTCTTTATTGTTGATTATCATGCACTATATATAAAACTATTTTAGGAAACTAAAAAGTTAATTAAAGAAAGGGGAATATAATTTGAGATAGATAAAAATGAATAAGAAAATATTTTTGTAAGACGGAGGGAGTATATAATTTCAAAAATAAAAAATTGATAGTAGTAATGTAGAGAAATTGAGTATTGAGTCCACTAGTTGGACTTCTAGCTTTTCTCAAAGGGGAATTAGTTTATCACTCGTGCGTTGCACGGACAAATTAAATGATAGTGGAAACGCAAAGAATCCTTAGAACATGTTAGAATTTCTTGTATAATTGATTGTACATAAGTCAAATGCTTATATTTTTGTAATGTAATTGATTAATTTGAGCTTGACATCTTCTATTAATTACCACTCGGAATAATTATCTTTGTTGAACATAATTAGTTGATTGTTTACATTGAACATTGATTACAATAAGATACATGATTCAATAAAAGAAAAAATTTAGTTAAACCAATATATAAATAATATGATTTCCAATCTAAAACAAAGTATGATACACATAACTAGGTTAAATTACGAAACACCTCCTTATAGACAACATTAAGAGTAGAACAGTTCACCTGCATCCGAACCAGACAAAATCTTTGCTTCAATAACATGAATCCCAAGTCGAGTCACTATCAAGTCACAAATAAATTTTATCCAACTAACCAAATTAGATTTTCTTTCATTTAGTCAAGAAAAAGCCACAAAAAAACAGGGGGGAAAAACAAAAATTAAAAAAGTAAAACATCACGCACGAAATTTCAAATAATAACAAATTAGAAAAAAAAACATATAATATAACCAAGAATTTCATGCTTTGAAATTAAAATATCATTTTTTTATCTCTAATAACAAAAGTTATTGGCATTTCATACAAAAGTGATAAATGATTCATTAAAAGAACTATTAAGATAAACGTAATCATTTGGAATTATAATGCATATAGAAATAAGAAACAACATTACTACCAAACTAAAGAGACGTACATGTTAAATTGTAAATACCGTCAAAATCCAAGAGAGAAAATGCTTGAGAAAATGAAACAAGTTTTATAGCAATAACAATTGTGAAGAGAATTGTAGGAGACGGGAAAATATTAAATCATATAGGTTATATAAATAACAATTAAGAATTATGACTATCCCTAATAAGATTAGTTATAAAAGGTAAAGATTTTATATTATCTTTAAATTAAATCAATTAGTGATAGATTTCTTTAGTTAACTGTCTATATCTAAATAAAATGCTTAGATGCAGTAATTATCTAGTAGTTAGTGAATAAGGTAATTTATTCTATATTATACTTGAAGTGGATTGACCTTTAGTCTCGCGTGGAACAGGCAGACCAATTTCCTAAAAATTAATTGTGACCATGAGAATTAAAAAAACAAAAAACAAAAAAAAAAACGGAAAGATAGATAATTTAAGTATACAACTAATTAATGATATAGTTAAAAATAATCAGTGTTGTACATATATCGATTAGCAACCTACGGGAATATTTGGACTTCTAGCTTTTCTTAAAGGGGAATTTTAGTATCTACAACATATAACCTTTCAATATTACTAAAATCAGGTCATAATCAGAATATTGCAAAAATCAGGAATCTTGAATAGAAAAATTGCAAAAATAATTTAAGATTACTAAAAGATAAACACATTTGAATATATATATATATATATACACACGCGCGCGCACACACACATAATGGCTTCGATTTAGGAGTCACGTAAACTTTCCTAATAATGATTAATTAATATAAATAAATATGGAATGGAATTAAAGAATAAATAAATAAGAAGTTGCCCGATAAATACACAAAAGATGCGAAGAACTAGCAAATTTTTAGATAAAAAGGCTGTATGAATTCTTTCACCCACCGCTTCTAAAGATTGATTAAAGCACGCGTGAAAAATATCACTTGCGGTGAGTGGTTTTTATTTTATTTTCTGGAAAAATATCTCTATTCATTGTGTGTTCTCACCTAAAAAAAATGTAGTAATTACTGAGTGGTGATTGAAATATGAGTTGTCTAGCTGTATCGCGTGTGCAAATTTTTAAATTTGAGACATAGTGCTTCATACAGGTTTAGACTGAAATTCTCTCTTCATTATATAATATTCCTTTTTTTTCGTTCAGTGTTTTAATAGAAATCTAAATTTCATTATTTTGGTTGGCGTCTTATAATTGAACTTATGTTTTCCCTCACAAACTACTGAGATATGTACAGTGCAAAATAATTTCTAATTCAATCTCATACGCTCGAGGTACTTCCATATGCTACATTGATATTATATATTCAAGGTATGTTTCATAAAATTTTTCTTGTCCTTTATTTTGTTTTTGCCTTCTAGTTATGAAGCAATGTCACAATCATTTCCCCTTGAGAGGTTTTCCCAAATAATTAATTTGCTAATTCTTTCTTTTTGTATATAACTTGATTAATTATCATTATACATAGGGTCACGATTAATTCATAATTATGATTTAGCTACTGTGTTTGTTTGGCTTTAAGATTTTTGCCAAAATATGTGACTTGTTTTATCTTAATAAGACTTTTAATTGACGTGTTTATTTTTATAATATTGATTTTAGATTTTTTTTTCATATCTGTAATTTATTTTGATTTTTTTCAGGATTCAACATCAATTACTACTTTAAAATACACGATCACAGAAGTTCTTCTACCAGTCACATATGTTAGAAATAAGGAGCAACATTTTAGTTCATGGAGAGTGCACAAAATGATGCATTCAATCATGTTCCTGTTGGGCACGATTTGGAGGTTTTAGGAATAAGCATGTTCCTATTATTTGATGAACTTCCCTAAAAGAATGTACTAGTTTTGAAGGAGATTCATGACATAAAATATGTATTGATGTACCATGAAGCAAAGAAGATGAATATTTTGTTGTTATCTTACAAGATGTGATCAGTGACACAAAAAAAAAATATTCATGAATTGAAGTTCAATTTCATTACATTCACATTGAGATGAGGTTAAAAATGAAAAAAAATAGAAAAGAGAAAATCTTGCATTGACAGGAATGGTTGGACAAAAAACACGAATGATGACCCCTATTATCACGTGGAATCGATTATATACGCGTGTTATAATACTTTTTCAACAATTGTTTAACACATATTTCGTTTAGAATATCATCAATACTAAATAAGAGACCACATAGACCATAAAAAAACAAAAGATGTATGATGAATTTACTTAAAAATGAAATAAAAGATGAAAAACTCCCAAAAAGCAAAAGACAGACACACAAGGATTTTGGCAAGATTTTCAGTTTAATGTGGTCTTAACTGTAGTAGTGACGGAGTTCATATGAATTTTAAAAGAAGGGGGATGTAATCAAGTGCTTATTCTTTATTTATCACATTAATCACATAATATTATGTATATCATTAATATTAATATATAACATATCAATATTTGTATGATAATAATAATTTTTATTAAGAAACATTTAACCTAGGTAAAAAGAGAAAAAAAGTATGAAGAAATCTTGCATTTTGCAATTAAAAAATTTGCACATGATTTTGGTAATGAATAATGCTATGTAGCACCAGTGGTGCTTGACACCAGTCTACGTGACAACTAATGTGATATTGAATGATAAGTGAAATTAAATGTATGAATAAAGGACCCACTTGATTTGATTTATCATTCAATGCCACCTTGATATAGTGCCAAGTACCAACGGTGTTAAATAACATTACTCTTTGGTAATTTGGTAGACCAAATATTATTTGGGATGTAATTTTCCCTTTCTTTCTTAAACTTTAGACAATCGTCATATTCTTCACACAATATATTACGGTTACATACATACAGCAGAAATATAAGTTCCTTAAATATTTTTGGGCCTTATCCGCTTTTTGCTATGCCTGAAGTTGGGCCAACTATGACCTTCCCATTGGGGCCTGAGATTCTATTAGGTAGCCCAAATGTTGGGCCTAAAGTGCTCGGCTCTTTGATATTACGATATAAGATATAAATGTCAAATAGCCTAGAAGAAGAAAAGAAGGCATCATAGCCAAGACAAGAAATGTCAAATAGTGCTTTTATGATGTCGAATTGGCGTGCTGATTTTGGTTTTGCTTCTTTGACCTAGGGTTCAAATCGTCGTCCAAATTTGAACATATGAGAGCATTAACGATGGTGGTGTTAACGATCACAACTCAACGTATGATAAGAGCATTTATACCACAAATGTTAAAAATATTCTTTTAATAACTTTACTAATACAATCAATGTAACTAGAAAGTATAATTTTGAATTGTTAAGTAAAAGTGGACTAAAAGGGTGTTTTAACACCACCGCCAAGGTGGATACTCTAACCTGAAGATAATTTGCCTGTTCTAATTCGATGAGCTAGCTCACGGAAACTGGTGAACACGAGCAACGGAGCAAGTGGCTTGCCAAATGCGAGCTCGTTCGGTACTGTTCACTGTGTTTCAAATGGCTCGCTTATCAAACCGTCATCTTTTTAAAAATAGTATGTGGGTGTCCCTGCGTGCTTAGTATATATATAAAGGAGAGAGTAACATACATATAAATATATAATTTTTTTTTTTTTACAGCAAAATCATTTCCAATCATTTCATTTATTTCTGGAGGTTTTGTTATAAAACCTTACTCCATTTGACATATATTGATGCACGACACATGTATTTTAAATTCATATGGCGTGCGCCTATACAATCCACATAGGATGGGAAGCTTTGTAACAAAACTTTCAAGAAGTTTTCGCACATTACTCTTCATTTCAAAAGATCGGCAAACCACTAAATCAATGTAGAAAGGAATACAGTCACGCCATTTGCCACAATACGTATAAATAAATGCACGTATGGATTGAGATGGGAGATGACATAATAGTAGATTTAAAAATTTTTCTATGTATATGGAGAGAGAGGAGGAGAAAATAGAGAAGATGCGTATTCAGATGGGAGGAGTGGGGGGAAAGAGTGGCATTTCTCCTATCACCATCACAACCATCGTCATCGCCCTCATCATTTATGTCTTGAAACTTAGATGCCCCACACACTCTCTCTGGTCCTTTTTCTCTCCAACCAAATTACAAAGTTTTATAATAATACGCTCACTATATTGTAATCTCTCTCTCACGTGACAGAAATATTGTGATTAATCTCGTTGAAATCAGGCGTCCATTATCTTCTTATGGGCATCTCAAGAAATTCATGCACTGTTCAAAATCTTATTCTATAGTAAATTTTAAGGTCAAAACCGCTCATGTAATGAGTTCACGGGAGCGCCTCTGGCTAGGTATCAAAAGTTACACCACTTCACTAGCTTGCATACAAAGTGTAATGTGGCTTCCTTTTTTTCTTGATAAACTGAGTATGTGCATGGCGATGATATCATTTTATGGATAAATTAATCAATGTTGATTACAGATGTTTATATATATTCTTAAAAGATATTGCTTTATTTGTGTCAACGTACTCTTCATTAATTAAAGCACCATATTGATCGACAAGGCAAAAAAGTCTTCTGCCAAAGTAGTAAAAGTTTATCTATTAATTAGGGAAGCATCTTTAGATCTTTGATTTGTTTAAATAATGCATAAACAGATGTTGTAGTACTACAGTAAACGGGAAAAAGGTGCTTCCACCAAAAATTAACATTAATTATTATATATTAAGTTCTTCATGGTTGACTATTGGCAATATTTTGCATATGACACTGCAAATTGTGAATCTAATTAAAGGCTATATAAACAACAAAAGCTAGCCATACGCATGTTCTCTTTTAAAGATACCATTTCTCGAACTCAGCTAGTAAAATTACATATAGTATGTAGAAATTAAATTATATATAATATATGTGCCTTCCTTTTGAGGAAGAACATGTTTATCATTATATGCATGTGTCTAGCGACTTCCAACATATAAAGTATACAACTCACAAATTAATCATGTGGAAGAAGCACAAATCTTCCATATATATGTCTAGCTACTTTTCACGTATGTGTGTATATATATATATCATAATAGAAATTTTGCATGCAATCACAACTTGTGATCATACTTAATCTATTTTGAAGAGGCTCATCCACATAGCGATAAAGATTATACTTCGATAAACTCAAGCGCATAAATACCAATTGGTCGATGTGGCACATGGGTCTCGATCGACTAGTCATATCACTTTAGTAGCATTTGGAATGGACAATCTCGTGCGCGTCGTTATTGATCTTTGGCTGAGTATATATAAATAAAAGGCGACAGCGGACCAAAATGGACATGACGTTTCAAATCGAGATGATCAAATGTCTATGTAATTGCGAAATGGGCGACAATTTTGTCCCCAAAATTGCACCATAGGAAAAGTAATTAATGGCAGTACAAAAAGGAAAGAGGCTGAAGGATATAGAGAAAGTGGAGGGTTTTCAAACCCGTACAAATTGCTGGAGACCTTGCATTTCGGGGTATAATGAACTTTTTACTCAATACGTTAATAATGCCACCATAAAAAAGATGTTGGCTTCACAGTAAAAGGACCATAAAATTCCATTTTCTTTCATTAGTTTTGCAGGGGGATTCCACTAGCTTTTTCAAATAGAATTCATTAATTTGGTAGGTATAATCCGGCTTCCGCACTTTTTTCTTTCCATCTTTTCACGAACATGACTTAAATCTTCGCTCTTTAATTCAGAATAAAAGCATCTTGCGTAAATACGTTGCTACTTAATTTATTGCTACCACTTAAAATATTTCCTGTTGGATTTTTTAAACTAGAGCTTAATTGCATGGTCATACCTTAAAAATACTACAACTATAATAATTAAAAGCACTAAAGACGAATTATTCTGTCAACAAGTATATATTAGCCCAATAAACTCAATTATTCAATCACAGCTCTGACAAGCATCCGGTAATGCCAACTGGAGTTTTTATACACATGAATAATGAATATGAATATAATTTTCAGTATTTCTAGAATATTGAGAGAGATTAAATTTTTGTCAAATAAAAACACGACACTTGCACGTATGTACTATTCAAGCAATGGGGCCTGCGTACTGTACAAATAAACATAGGTATCCGTTGAATTGAAAGACAGTAGTCCCCGTTCCAAATATTTATGGCAGCAGAGCTACCCCAAACAATGCCATTATTAATTAATAACTTCAAATGCAGAAATAAGAAAAGGGAATTGATTAGTGGAAGTTGAGGAGCAGGGCAACAAGTTTGACTGTGATAAATATTTTTAAATAAGAGAGAAAATGAACAGAGAGAGATAGGGGAAGACAGTGGGATTGTGGGTGTGATGAGTGCGACATATCAATAGACAAAAGGTAAAATTTTTCATTTCGCTCTTTGGTTCTTGGAAAAGGAAATGAAATGAGGAAACGCTGCTGCTATTAGATATTGCAATTATTATTGAAAAGATTTGACCTATTTACAAATGGACGTTTTTCCCCCCTTTCAACCATTTATTTCTTTTCCTTTTTTTCTAAAAAATTAAGCTAATAATTTCTTGGTCAAAACTTATGGTTTGAATTGTGTAAGTTTCTACCTTTTTCATGGTGGAAGAAAGGGCACTTAGGATTCTAGTGTAGGTGTGATGATGGAAGTATAGGTCTCCCTCCTACCTTTTTCCAGCATGAACGGAACTTCGGCTAATTAATAGGGTACGTTGAAGAACCGATTATAATGAAATTTGATTATAATTTATGTTTCCCTAACAAAAAATTAGCGAATGAGTACTTGCTGCCTTATATAAAAGCAAAAAATTAGCGAATGAGTACTTGAAGTATTTCAGTTTTCATTTCAACAAGATAATTATTTCCATCTCAACATATGTACAAATCTATTATGGAATCATTCTTTCACAGAATTGACAGCAAAGACAGTCAGGCTATTAATATTCGA
>CAVNYN010206301.1:0-22015 GCA_963692815.1 Nyctanthes arbor-tristis | reverse complement strand
CCAACTTTTTATGATGTGGAACATGATTGCTTGCTATATAAATAGATCAACAAAATGATTAGTAGCTTGGGCATTATTATAGAAAAGTCAAATTTTTTTGTGCAACTTTCCTTTTTGGTTGACAATTCAAATTCAAAACTACAGTTCTTTGTGTTCATCTTCAAACTACTTTTTCTTCCACAAAATCCATTCCAAGTAAGGATTCTCTACCCTAAGAAATTGATTTCATAATAGGCCAAATAAGTCACAAAAGGGTACCAATATATCTTACCTCATAGGTAAAATTCGATTTATAAACTGATGAATTTAAGAAGAAAGTCACATGTAAAATGTATATCTTATCCAACGTTAAATTTTATTGATCACCTTTGTTGATTGAGCTCGTGAAAAAATACAACAAATAATCTAAGCAAGTTTAAAATTGAATAATTCTACACATTCCTGTTGGTTTACCAATTAGTTCACTGGTTTACAATTTTAACCCTAAAATATATAAAACTCAAATTATTTAAATATCTTAATTGACAGTTTTACCCTTCTTGTTAATACACAACCAGTAAACGAAGTGGTGAACTAATCTGGATGTTTATCATTACTCTTTATAATTTTACCCTTGGTTCTACTGCCAAGCTAGTTAGTATGATTTTTTGTTGTACCATTTCATAATCAACTCACACATTCAGCTCAGACTATTTCTTTCACTGGATCACTGGTAAATTTTTTGAAAGTTTAGGAATGTCAATTATGTTTCCAAAAGTTAACAGCAAAAGGCAATTAGCTGTCATAATTTCGTATATTTCTCATTTTTGAAGTCAATTATGTATCCAAAAGTTAACAGCAAAAGGCAATTAGCTGTCATAATAATGGAAAATCTCGTATATTTCTCATTTCTGAATCAACCTCAATATCCACAATTCGCTATATGCGTTGCAGTAGAAAATAATCATACAATCAATGAAAAATAAAATCTATATACAGAATATTCGGTGTACGTATATAAGAAAAGTTCCAATAAATATAGCATCTTCATTTCATTGATGGCTGATTTTGACCTGTGCATCACGAAACTCTAAGTTTTAGAATCTATGTTCTCGAATCTATATTTTAATTTCTTATGGAAATTCATGATTTGCGTATAGAAAATATAATTTCCCATAATCAAATATTAAATTAAAAATAAGAGTTCACGATAAACTAAAACTCAATCAAATAAAGTAAAGAAAATAATAGAGAAAATTAATTTTAGAAGTTGCCCTTACAGTGAGTCGTGTCAAGAACACAGTCCTAAATTCGTGTTCGGGTGCCTTCGTCTGGGTCCTGTCGGCTGATACGGCTCCAAGATAAAAAAATATCGGCTCATACGGCTCCAAGATAAAACCTTTTAAGCTTGCAGTGGTATCTCCTATCTTGTACACGACCACAGGGAGAAAATGAGCATGCCTTCTTATTGAAGTTGTCCAAATAAAATATAGAATAAACTATGAACAACACTATTCATTGGAATAAAATATTCTCGGCTAATTCCAACATAAAATGGAATGTACTAATACTAGAGAAGGAGTAATATGAAACTCTCATGAGATAAAAATCCGCATGAAAATCAGATCTATTTAAAGAGAAAGGAAAATGGTATAGAAGTGAGATTTTGTAACCTCCACATATCAAATAAGTAGGCTATCATTATTATGTAATAAAACCACTATTATAAGGATTGTTACACGTAAAAATAGTTGAGAAATGGTGGTTACAATATATTAAGAGTTGCCAAAGCTTTTAGGTTTGAAGCATAAATAAAATTTGTTCCAACAAATTTTAGCTCATGCCAACATTCAGTTGATGTATATAGGTTTTTAAATGCGCAACCTGACAAGTGAGCTATAAAACTCTTTACTAGACACAACCTTCGTGAATCGGAAGTATATCAGCAAGTTGATACTCATACTTCATAAATGGAAAGTGAACTAGTTTAGCTTCAAGGTTTTCTTTGATGAAGCTTCTATCTGTTAGAGTATAGTTTTATAGTATTGTTTTATAAAGTTTGCTCGTTTAGTATTTCATGTTATTAGTTTGTATAAGTTAGTCCTTCTATATTAAAGGACTTGTATTCTTTCTTTTGCACATGGAATTCTTTTGCATAACAATTAGGGTTTGTTTCTTCCCTTCTCTTTTGATTTCTTCTCTTTGGCTTGTATCAGTGAAAGACATTGTTGCATATTGAGTTGTTGGTATCGGAGCCTTGGATCGAATTGGAATTGAAAAAAAAAAATTGCGAAGAAAAAGTTACATATTCTATAGAGCCGAATTGAAATCGTCCAATTCGAGCACATTCCACTACTCCGTTCGGCGATCAGAGGATGCCATCAAGTTCTGACCACTGTGGGCTTGTTAACGGTGAAATGACATCATGCACTGGCAACAGAGGCAAGTGGACGCGAGTGGCGATGGACTGACGAGAATTGAGGCGGTCTGGGGATGTTTGACTCAGGTGCTTCCTGGCATATGTCCTCTAATTCTAAATTGTTTACTTCTATGTCTCCTCACCATCATTCTACATCTATTATAACTGCTGATGGAACCCCACTGCCTTTAGTAGTTGTTGGGTCATCAAATTTATCACTTTTAGATGCTTTATGCGTTCATAACCTTACTCTAAATCTGGTCTTTATTGGTCAATGGTGTGATTGTGGATACCTGGTTCATTTTTCTCCCACTGCTTGTTATGTACATGATCCACAGTCTCAGAAGCTGATTGAGGTAGGTCATAGGCAGAGAGAAGGACTTTATATCTTGGATAATCTGACATCGGCGCATGTTGCAGCCTCTAGTGTTGATTTATCTTCTTTTTTTTTTTAATTCTTCTTCTTCTTCTTCTAGTTTTTACTTATGGCATTCTCGACTAGGACATGTGTCCACTAGTCGTTTAAAATTTTTAGTTTCCAAAGGTCATTTAGGAGATATGCAAACACATGACATTTCTGCTTGTAGTGGCTGCAAACTTGTTAAATTTTCTGCTTTCCCTTTTACTCGTAGCATTTCTCATTCTATTGCACCCTTTGATCTTATTCATTCTGATGTGTGGGGTTCTGCTCCTATTTCCATTAAAGAAGGATATAGACATTACGTTATACTTGTTATTGTTGGGTTTATCTTCTTCCGATCTTTCTGATTTTCTGTCTATTTATCGTTCTTTTAGAGCACTTATTAACTATAATTAAGTGTTTTAGATGTGATTTGGGTAAGGAGTGCACATCTACTGAATTTTCTGAGCTACTTGTATCTGATGCACCAGTCCTTTTGTACAGACACTCTATAATAGAATGGTGTTGCTGAACACAAACATAGACACATAATTGAAATAGCTTGCTTTCTCCTTTTATATGCTAAAGTCCCTAATGAACTTTGGGAGGAAGCTATTCTTACAGCTGTTTATTTGATTAACAGAATACCAATCTCTCATACTTCTGGTCGGTCACCATTTGAAGCTTTGATTCGCTCTCTCTATGATTATTCAGTCTTGAAAGTCTTTGGGTGTACTTTTTTTATTCTTCTTCCAATAGCTGAGAGTAGTAAATTAACATCACGTTTCGCTATATGTGTTTTCTTAGGGTAAGGACATGGTAGGAAAAGTTACGGTTGTTTTGACCCTATAGTCGAAAGTTATGTGTTTCCCGAAATGTTGTGTTTCTTGAGCATATTCCATTCTTCTCTATTACTGATAGCACTTCTATACTGACCAAATCCGATCTTGTTCATCTTGACCCTTTCTCTAGTGATAGCTCTTCTCCTACACCAGTCACTGTTGAATCTTTATCCACTACAGGTACATATGCACCATATCTTGATGCCCTTCTTCCTCCTAGGGCCTCTCAAGCACCATTGGCACTAAGGATCCATCATCATCCTCTTCTTCTTCTCTACCATCTCCTCGATATCCTCAACGCTTACGTAAGTTCACTCAACTTTCTAATTTTGACTATTCTTGCTATTCTGAGTCTTTCTGTTGTTTCTTATCATCTATTCATCACCTTTTTGAACCTTTTTCATATAAAAAAGCCATTATAGACCTTCTTTGGCAACATGCTATGAATGATGAATTATCTACTCTACATAATACAGACACTTGGGATTTAATGCCTTTGCTTTATTGTTTCTCGTTGGATCTATAAGATTAAAACCAAGTCTGATGGTTCTGTTGAGAGGTATAAGGCTCGATTAGCAGCTAGGGGTTTTATGCAACAATATGGTCTTGCTTATGAGGAGACCTTTGTCCCTATTGCAAAGATGACCACTGTTTGTATTCTCATTATTGTTGCCTCTATTTGCCAATGGAATATGTGCCAAATGGATGTTAAGAATACCTTTGTGAATGGCATTCTTCAAGAAGAAGTTTATATGACTCGTTCTCCTAGTGTGTCCCATTCTCTTAGATATGTTTACAAACTTAAAAAGGCTCTTTATGGCCTTAAACAGGCACCTTGTGCTTAGTTTGAACGGTTTTCTACTGTTGTTGCTTCCCTTGGTTTTACATCTAGTCATCATGATTCAGCTTTATTTTTTGGGTGTACATGCGCTGGTCAGATTATTCTTTTATTATATGTTGATGAAATGATTATTACTTGTGATGATGATGTTGGAATTACTAAGTTAAAGTCTGAATTAGCTCGTCGATTTGAAATGAAGGATCTGGGACCTTTATCTTATTTCTTGGGTATTGAAGTTGCTTATTCTCCTAGAAGGTATATGTTATCTCAGTCTAAATACACTACAGACCTCTTGAGATCAATGTCTGTTATGCTGTACATGTTGTTAGTCAGTTTGTTTATGCTCCAACCACTATTCATTGGCAGTTGTGGTTCGCATTTTACGCTATCTTAGCGGTTCATGTTTTCAGAGTCTTCTATTTCCATCCACATCTTCTTTAGAACTTTGCACTTATTCTGATGCAGACTGGTCCAGCAATCCCGTTGATCGAAGCCCAACACAGGGTTTTGTGTCTTCTTGGTAATTCCCTTATCTCTTGGCAGAGTAAGAAATAGATGGTGGTTTCTCAATGTTCTACTAAGGCTGAGTATCGTGCTATGACATCTACTACTACTGAGATTGTCTCATTACATTGGCTTCTTTCTGACATGGGAATTTTTCTTTCTTCTCCCACACGTATGTACTGTGATAATAAGAGTGCCATCCAGATATCTCATGATTATGTGTTTCATGAGAGTACGAAACACATTGAGACTGACTGTCATCTGGTGCACCATCACTTTCAGCAGGGCACCATAACCTTACCCTTTGTCTTCTCTTGTTTGTAGCTTGCGGATCTTTTTACTAAGTCACATTTGATTTATTGCTTTCATTTTCTATGTGGCAAACTCTCGTTGCTTTTAGTTGTAGCACCGTAAGTTTGTAGGAAGATGTTATAGTATAGTTTTTATAGTATTATCTTATATAGTTTTGCTAGTTTAGTATTTCATGTTATTAGATCGGAAGAGCTAGTCCTTGTATATTAAAGGATCTGTATTCTTTCTTTTGCATATAGTATTCTTTTGCATAACAACTAGGGTTTGTTTCTTCCCTTCTCTTTTGATTTCTTCTCTTTGGCTTGTATCAATGAAAGACATTGTTGCAAATTGAGTTGTTCACACTATCTACATCTCACATGTTTTGTCTGATAATATTGGACAGGGTTGTGGGCGACAGGAGTTACAACTTTATTATCACAAACAAGATTCATCTCGGTGCTAGGCATAAAACCAATTTCTTTCAGTAGTTTCTTTAGCCATAACAGTTCAAAATGACCCTTAGACGTGACCAGATTCATTATGTGCACTTGACAATGTGACTACCATTTATATTTTGCTTCTCCATGTTGCAAGATTTCTTCTTACAAAAGTAAAGTATCCTGACGTGGACTTCCTACCTATGACACTAACTGCCCAATCAGACGTGTGCTCTTCCGATCTCATCAATCTTAACCTTAAGAATAGAAGTCCTTTGCCAGTAGATAACTTCAAATAGTAACGTATCCTTGCTATTGCTTCCATATGACTCTTTCTCAGGTTAGCATAAATTGAATTATAACAATAGCAGCATACGCAATGTCTGGTCGAGTCTGAGAAAAATCAATAAATTTTCCAACTAATTTTTGGTATCTTCCTTTATCTGCAGGTACATGATTTGAGTCCTCTCCAAGTTGAAGATTCTAAATAATGGGAGAATTTGCTGGTTTTCAATTTGTTTCCACTTCAATTGGTAAATCTAGTATATATTTTCGTTGAGAGAGGGACATAACATATAAAGATCTAGCCACTTCAATTCCCAAGAAGTACTTGAGTCCTCCTAGATTCTTCATCTTAAATTTCATTGTCAACTCACTTTCGAAGCCGAGATATTTCTTCTGCATTATCTCCTTTAATAATCATGTTATCCACATAAACTATTAAGGCCGTTACCTTGCCATATTGATATCTTAGAAACAAACTACGATTAGAGTTACGTTGTTAGAAGCCATTTTTTTTTCATTACAAGAGTAAATCGCTCAAACCATGCCCGTGGAGACTACATTAGTCCATATAGAGTAAAGATGTATTCTTCACGTGAAATTGCGAAGAAATTGATGTAATGGCCAATCCAAAATTGCTGTAAGAGACACTAAGATAGAAATAGTGTTCAATTTAGCCACTAGTGAGAATGTCTCCTAATAATTAATTAACACCATATGTCTATGTATATCCCTTTGCCACTAGCCTTAGTTTGTATATTTCAAAAGATCCGTTTATCTTATACCTGATAGAGAACACACACTTACATGTAACTGTCTTCTTCCTTTCTGGTAATCGAACAAGATCTCACTTTTCATTTTTAATCAACGCTTCCATTTTATATATAGTTTGAGTATGTTGTTTGTCTGTCAATGCCTCCTCAATACTAGTCGAAATTTGGCATAAAGAATGCTCTCAAGTGAACCTTTTATGGTGTCAAAAAAGGCCTTGTGGCAGGATACATAATTGGCAATTGAGTTCTTGGATTTCTGTTTCTCAATATTTGGAGGAATAATTCTAATTGGACAAAAATATATAGAAGAAGTGTGACTAAAAGGACATGTAGCAAACGTTGTTACCATTAATGTAAAAGTGATGTGATGTGTTGAAAAATAAGATTATGCTATGTGTCAGTTATATTCAATTTTTTATATATGTTTTTGTTCAAACAACACAACTTTACTTGGAAAGTACATGTTTGGTGGTTTTCTACAATCATGCCTGATAAGTAACATATACCTTTTGAGGAAACCACCAACAAGAGCGTAGTCTACCAAAAAAAAAAAAAAGACAAAATCATCGTGTTTGACGTCGTCTCAAACATACACGTCAACATAAAACGTTGCCCAAATGGTATCATGTGCTTTTAGATATTTTGTTCCAAGAGGTTTGGTTCTTACCCAGTCACCTGATCCCGTTCTTTCTCACTTGTATCATGCTTTATGGGAATATATGTTTAGAAGCTTTGGCTTATTTTTACACTTGTGATTTTTTGATACAAGGGGAAAACAAAGGACGAGAGGGGAAATATGGGAAGGATGGATTTTTGGATCCTTAATCCAACATTGGGCTTATATGTTAATAATCACGTGTTGTGGGCTGTCATATAAGGTTAAGCCCGCTTAAAGGAATTTAATAAGGTTTTGGTAATTTGGGCTTTAATGTATCTAGTAGGGTGTGGGCCTTTAATGTGTAGAGACCTATTGGGTATTTTCTATTTCAATGATGGGTTGAAATATA
Organism: Nyctanthes arbor-tristis; assembly: GCA_963692815.1. NCBI lineage: Eukaryota > Viridiplantae > Streptophyta > Magnoliopsida > Lamiales > Oleaceae > Nyctanthes > Nyctanthes arbor-tristis. The sequence goes on along the minus strand of CAVNYN010206301.1, from coordinate 14,237 downwards.
GAAACCCTAGGGATAATGCGTCTGTTATCTCTATATATACATCGGTTATAGTTCCTAGATCACACGTTCAAGAAATTCTATTTTGTCTGACATCCCATCTTCAAAGAGAAAACCTAAAGAAACCATGCTGATCTGGAAGGCCAACCGTACGACTCTAGAGAGTAACAATGTCTTTGGATTCAGGTACGCTTCCACATCTCAAGATTTTAATTCTTGATGTTTCAACATGGGATTAGGATTTTATGTGATTTTATTCACAAAAGGTTTATCCCAACAAATAGTATCAAAGCCATCCCATGTTTGATTCATTGAGGATTTATGAATATTATGTTTATGATTTTGTTACATGATTTAATTTTGATTTGACTCAGTTTATCACGAAAGGCATCCGTGCATTATGTTTTGTATTTATTGTAATTTGTAAATATGTGGTAAATCGATTCAGATTGTTGCATATGGTAGCGATATATGAATTATAAAATATTGCAGTTTGTGTAACTGGGAAATCATGAATTTGGTTTTGAATATGGTTTTGTATTCGGTTTTGAATTCAAAACATTGTAAATTTGTCTTATGAATTCTGACTTGATGACTTGTGGTGGCTATTGATGTTGTATATTATCCTGGATTCAATGTCATCATTGAATTATTGGGCCACTGTGCGAAATATTAAATATAAAAAAATATTTTGAAGTTTTCGATTTCAGCAGATTTCAGTGGCTATTTTGGTCATTAATTCATTCTAATAATATTACTAAGTTAAAGGTTAATTATTATAGCTTTAGTTTATTACGGTTATGAACAATTTATCATACCGTTGTATTAATTTATGCAATGGATTTGGATTTAACCCTTCGATTATTATTGCTTCGGATTTAAATTCCTATGGTTTAGAAATTATTAAGGAACTATCATAAATTCAAATATTGATACAGTTGTGTATGTATTTTGAGGTAAATTATGTGAAATTCGAAGTAACCTCTCTTGTAGAAATCGATTTATTTTGAAATACAAATGGTCATGTGCGTGTAACTTATGTGAATATTGATCGGCCAAAAGAAAGGTTGATATTTGACAGAATTACATGAGCACCTGTGGTAATACACACGTGATGATTATTCAGTTTTATGTGTGAACAATAAACCAGCCTAAAGGAAGATTTATTGTTCGGCATGTTCTTATTGTTAGTGTTTGATTACTACACCAAGATAGCAGTTACAAGTTAATGTTTTGTCCAAAAACAAAATATTAATGGAGTGTCTGATATCTTGGATGGGGTTTACTTTTATTTGAATTTATTATTGTGTTTTTTTTTGGTATTGAAGATTGATGTGAGCTTGTTTTGTGTGTTGTTGTTCTCTGTTCAGCTATGACTCTTGCTAATATTACTGCCAACATCAGTTCTATTCCCTTACTAAATGGTTTCAACTTCAAGTCATGGCTAGAGAACTTACTAATAGTTCTTGGAGTCATGGATCTCGATCTTGCGTTAAGGGAAGATTCTCCTCTACCTCTGAACAAAAGAGGGATGTGGATAGGTGGGAGAGATCAAATTGCATGTGTTTGATGATCATGAAGAAGGCCATTCCAGAAGCATTCAGGGGCACAATTTCTGAAAATGTTGTACCAGCTAAGGATTTACTTGCTGATATTGAAAAAAAGGTTTGTTAAGAATGAAATGGCTGAAATTGGTACACTTTTGGCAAGTCTTATTTAAATGAGGTACACAAGTAAAGGCAACATGAGGAAATATGGAGATGTCTCATCTTGCTTCAAAGTTGAAGTAATTAAGCTTGACCTCTCTAAGGACTTGCTAGTGCATTTGGTTCTTATATCTCTTCCTTTACAGTTTAATCAATTTAAAGTGAGCTATAATTGTCAAAAAGAGACTTGGTCTCTAAATGAGCTCATATCACACTGTGTTCAGGAAGATGAAAGGTTAAAGCAAGATCTACAGAAAGTGCTCATCTGGCCTCAACCTCTAAAAACAAGGACAAGGGAAGCAAAAGGAAAAAGAGTAAAGAAACTACAGATACATCTAAAAAGCAACAACAAAAGAAATCAAATGATTCAGAAGGTACTAGTTGTTTCTTCTGTGGAGTTGAAGGGCATAAGAAGAAGCATTGTACCAATTATTATGCTGGGCGTGTTCGTTCTGAGGTTAATTTAACTTCGGTACCTCGACACACATGGTGGATAGATTCTGGTGCAATCACTCACATCAATGTGTCTATGTAGGGTTCCCTGAGTTGCCGAAAACCAAGTGATGGTGAAAGATACATCTATCTTGGTGATGGCACGAAGGTTGAAGTAGAGGAAATATGAAAATTTAGACTATTGTTAAAGACTGGACATTATTTGGATCTTGATGAGACATTTGTTGTACCATTTTTTAGACGAAATTTAATTTCCATTCCTGCTTTGTCCAAATTTGGTTATTTTCATTCATTTGGAAACGGAAAATTCATTTTGTTTCATGATTCAAAACTGGTTGGTTCCAGTTCTTTGTCAGGATATGATAATCTTTATTTTATTGATACAATTGCCTCATTTAATAAATCCCTACAATTAAGTACACGATGTGTAAAACAAAAATTAGCCAATGAGAATTCTGCTTCATTATGGCACAAGAAATTAGGTCACATCGCCAAACGGAGAATTGAGAGACTTGTGTCAAATGGAATTCTTGATTCCTCAGTTTTGCAGATTTTAATATTTGCATTAACTGTATAAAAGGGGAAACAAACCAACAAAAGAAGATTTGAAGCTAACAGGGCTTTGGACGTCTTAGAACTTATACATACAAACATTTGTGGGCCATTTCCTACAACTTCTTGGAATGGTCAACAATATTTTATAATGTTCATAGACGATTTTTCTAGATATAGCTACATATATCTTCCTTATGAAAAGGCACAGTCGCTGGACGTGTTCAAAAACTGTGAGGCTGAAGTTGAGAACCTTATCAGAAAAAGGATTAAGAGCGTTAGATCTAATCGTGGTGGTGAATACTATGGCAGATATGATGGTTCAGGTGAACAAAGTCTAGGACCTTTTCCTAGATTACTAAAGGAATGTGGTATAGTCCCACAGTACACTATGCCGGGTTCGCCCAGATGAATGGTGTTGCTAAAAGATGAAACAGAACAATTAAGGACATGGTGAAGAGTATGATATCTCATTCTACGTTACCAGAATCACTCTGGGGAGAAGCACTCAAGACAACAGCTTATATTCTTAATAGAGTTCTGACAAAAGAAACTACCAAAACCCCTTATGCACTTTGGACAGGCAAAAAGCCTAGTTTAAAGCACTTGCATATTGGGGGATGTCCAGCTGAGGCAAGGCCTTATAGGCCTAATGAAAAGAAACTGGACTCAAGAATTGTGACTTGTATTTTATTGGATACTCTGAAAGATCCAGGGGGTAAAAGTTTTATGATCCCACTACTAAGTCAATTTTCGAGTTAGGAAATGCTCGGTTCTTTGAGGATATCAAGTTTGCGGGGGTAGAAATGCTTAGGGACTTTGTCCTTGAAGAGGAATATGTTGATATTCCCTCATGTGTTATTAGCATTGGTTAGGATTCCATTCTTGACTTTGTTCAAGACATAACAAATCAAGACAATGTCGAACAACCACCCAATGAGATAACAGTTCCAGAGGAACAAACTCTGCCACCTCAAGAACCTATGACATGAAGAAGATCCACTAGAGAGAGAAGGAGTGCAGTACCAGTTGACTTCATTGTATTTCTTCAAGAACATGAGGCTGGCATTGGTATGATGGAAGATGATCTAATCAACTTCCGTCAAGCCATGGAAAATTCTAATTCTCAAAAGTGGATTGATGCCATGAATGAGGAAATTAAGTCCATGAAGGATAATGATGTGTGGGATCTCACAACATTGCCAGAAGTTGCAAAACCTATTCATTGCAAATGGATATTTAAAAACAAAAGGGATTCAAAAGGCAATGTGGAGAGATACAAGGCATGTCTTGTTGCACAGGGCTTTACACAGAAGGAAGGCATCGACTACAAAGAGACTTTATCTCCAGTATCTTCGGAAGACTCTTTCAGAGTTATAAAGACATTAGTCGTGCATTTCAATCTTGAGTTACATCAGATGGATGTAAAGATAGTGTTTCTAAATGGTGACATTGATAAAACGAGTTATATGGTGCAGCCATAAAACTTTATATCAGGAGATCCAAAGAATATGGTTTGCAAACTTAAGAAATCCATCTATGGACTCAAGCAAGCATCTTGACAATAGTATTTCAAATTTCATCAAGTGATCTTCTTTTTTGGATTTGAGGTGAATTTAGTCGATGATTGTGTATACATAGTTCTGTGGGAGTAGGTATATTTTTCTGGTTTTATATGTAGATGACATTTTGCTTGCCAGCAATGATATGGCTTATTGAATGAAACCAAGAGATTTCTAGCTAAGAATTTTTAGAAGAAAGACCTTGATGACGCTTCTTTTGTATTAGGTATTCAGATACACCGGGATCGCTCTCAGGGTATTCTTGGATTTTCACAAAAAGGCTATATCGAAAAGGTTCTTAAGAGATATGACATGCAGAATTGTAAACAAAGGATACCCCTATATCTAAGGGAAACAAGTTAGTCTCACTCAGTGCCTTAAGAATAATTTTGAGCAAAAAGAAATGTAGAAGATTCCTTATGCTTCAGCAGTGGGGAGTCTGATGTATGCCCAAGTTTATATGTGTCTAGATATTGCGTACATTATAGGGATGTTAGGCAGATACTTAAGCAATCCAGGAGTGGACCATTGGAAAGCAGCTAAACGGGTCTTTTGCGGTACTCACAGAGAATAAAAGACTACATGCTTACGTATCAGAAGTCGAATAAGCTTGAGATCATTCGGTATACTGACTCTGATTTCGCTGGATGCGAAGATAATAATAAATCTACGTCAGGCTATATTTATCTTCTTGCTGGAGGTACTATCTCTTGGAAGAGTGCTAAACAATCTCTAGTAGCATCTTCTAATGGAAGTAGAAATTGTGGTATGTTATGAGGCATCCAATCATGGGATATGGTTGTGAAATTTTGTCATAGGTCTGCGCATAGTGGATAGAATTGAAAGGCCACTCAAGTTAATTTGTAACAATAAGTCTACAGTTATATATTCCAATAACAATAGGAGCTCTGTAAAGTCAAAGCATATAGACATGATCAAGTTCCTAGTTGTTAAAGAACAAGTTCAGAGTGGATAGTTGTCTATATAGCACAAACTCCATGGTTGCGGATCCGCTCACTAAAGGATTGCCACCCAAAATGTTTCATGAGCACACTACTCATATGGGTGTCAAGTCATTTGAGCTTATTCAATTCTAGTAGAAGTTTGTAATCTTAGATGCTTTTCCAATATAGACATTTTTCAGTTATTTTAGTTTCTGGATATTTGGTTATTTTCTGTAGAAATACAATTTTGATTTATTCACTCTGACTTTGGTATGGTTTGATCTCACTAATGTTTAAGGCGGACCAGTTGGAAATAGGCATGTTAAGATCACATTGCATGTAATTTCCATGCTACACATCCACATCATGATCCATGTCATTCAATTGTACCAGTCTATGTGACCATTGATGGGTCAAGTCACGACAGAAGTAACAAAGGCCACTTTGATCCTATGTTGATATGATTGATGGACCAGATTAGATATAGATATATTTTGGTAATGACAGCAAATTTGGGCTCATACGATTATTTTGCAATGCATGATTATAAGGTTACACATATAGCCGATCTGGAGATTGTTGGATCCTTAATCCAATATTGAGCTTATATGTTAATAATCACGTGTTGTGGGCTGTTATATAAGGTTAAGTCCGCTTAAAGTGATCTAATAAGGTTTCGATAATTTGGGCTCTAATGTATCTGATAGCGTGTGGGCCTTTAATGTGTAGAGACCCATTGAGTATTTTCTATTTCAATGATGGGCTGAAATAGAGAAACCCTAAGGATAATGCCCCTGTTATCTCTATATATACATCTGTTATGGTCCCCGGATTCTATTCTGTCTGACATCCCATCTTCAGAGAGAAAACCTAAAGAAACCATGTTGTTCTCGAAGGCCAACCATACGACTCTAGAGAGTTAACAATGTCTTTGGATTCACGTACGCTTCCGCTTCCGCTTCTTAGGATTTTAATTCTTGATGTTTCAACATGGGATTAGGGTTTTATGTGATTGTATTCACAAAAGGCTTATCCCAACATGGATGTGTTTCTAACATAGGACCTCCTAACTGGAATATGAATAATATCCCAACATTGATGTGTTTCAAACATAGGACCTGCAAACTGGAATATGAATATCTTAACCACTGCACTTGTTTAAACCACTTATACTTAGGATGTGTTTGATTATCATGATTTTCCATGAAAAATACTAATTTTCCACCTAAATTCCTACTTTTATCCTATTTGATTAGCTTTTTTCGTTGAAAATATTTTTCCACTTTTGGTCACATGATCATATTTTCGTAGGAACCAAGGAAAATATTTTTCGGGAGACCTAGGTAATTGGTTTTCCTGGGAATTGGAATTTCATATTTCTTAAAATTTCAAATTATTTTTTAACTTAAAAAATATAAAATCTCCTTTTCTTTTTCTTTTTTTGTTTTTGTGATTTTACATTGCATGGTATTTTTTGCCAATGTTAATGAATATAAAGCCTTATGATCATTTCAAAATTTCTAACTATGGATCGCTATTAAAGTCTATAACTTTATTTTATCTTTATATTGATGCACAAATCACTCACTGAATTTCATGCAATTTCTTTTTTTTTTGTATAAGCTTCTACTTATTAAGTACATTACTGGGATAATTATTGATCTCAAAATTATTCATTGAATCATGAGTAGTAAACCATCTGACGAAACTATAATACTCAGCAAGCCTCATTCCATGTACCATATCTTCATAATCATCCTCAAATATTCTTTTCATATCACCATTATCCATTAAAAAAATCTTGCAAAACGTAAGCTAGATAAGTATTGTACTTGTTCATTAGTTATCTTTTTTTTTTTTTTTAATTCGTCATGGTTTGATTTTGTCTTAAATATAAACATATATTTAGCTCAAAGATTAGAGCTCATGTAGCTTTGGCAGATAAAAAGAATATATATATATATATATATATTGAAGCACAGTTGGTGGCACAATTGTGACATTTTCTTGGTGTAATTAAGAAATTTTTCCTCCTATGAATTGTCTGGCACAATTCCTCAATTTGCCAAACAATTATACTGGGCTTTGCACTGGAATGGGCTTTCTATAGGATTCCTCAATTTTTGACGTCAATTCTTCATTTAATTTCTACTTCTTCCCTCATTCCATCAAATTTCGCCACATCCGCCTCTGCAGAGCTCATCGCCGTCCCTTCACCCCCCCAAAAGCAATATCTACTACCCATCCATTTTCCTAGACCAATAGCTCATGGTTTCCTGTCGCTGAACTCCAATTCTCTCTGCATTGGGGCTCTTACCGCCTACTAGAGAAGAAACTCATGTGTTGAAAGTGTTGAGTATGGACTAAAATAAAATAATTTTGATGAAGAATAATTAGAATTTACATGATCTAGTTGCAATAGGATAAAGGAAAATTTGACTTTGCTTTGAATATGAATGGCGGCATAAAGCAAGTTGATTAAGTATATGCTGAGTTGTGTTATAGTTGGAATTTGCAAGCACCAATTGTGATTAAGGATTTTTCATGGGTTAAGCAAGCACAAGCTAGAATTATCTTCAAAGTTCTATTGCCATTAGCTGGAGAAGAGAATTTGGAGTTGATTTTGAACTTTGACCAAGTTTGAAGCTTTTTAACCTCCATCCATTGTTTATTTATATGTGATGTTGTTCCTATATTTGTTATTACAATTCCAAGTGAAACTCTTAACACCAAAGTGGGGAGAAAATTCTAGGCCTAGCATTTGAGGGTTTTCTTTAGGTTTGTCAAAGAAAAGTTGGTCGAGTGTGGTAAAGCCTAGTGGGTATTATTGGGATTGTAATCGGATTTTGGACGTGAGATTCTATATGATTGTAACAAATTTTCAAGGTGCTTCATTGCGGTGGAATTTGGTATCTACGTTTATCAAATTAAGATCACGGAGTAGAAATGTCAAGTTCCAAGTTCGTGGTGGAGAAATTCGACAGCAGAAACAATTTTACCTTGTGGCAAGTACAAGTCAAGGATTTTTTGATTCAAGCAGGATTACACAAGGTTTTGAAAGAAAATCAAACCCCTATTTCCAACAAAGATGCTGGTAAAAGCATTGAAACCAGTGGTAAAAGCATTGAAACCAATGGCGTTGATGAAAGAACAACTAATGATGCTGACAACACCAAAAGCGACGAGGATTGGGAAGACTTAGATTTGAGAACTGCAAGTATGATTCTTCTTTGTCTTGCCAAAAATATCCCTGCCAACGTACATGGAATATCATCGATAAATGACCTTTGGGAAAAACTTAAAGAGCTTTATCAAACCAAGAGTCTCTCAAATCGGTTGTACATGAAGGAGCAATTTCATTCTTTATGAATGAATGATCATACTAAAATCTCAAACCATATGAGTGTTTTCAACGTGATTATCTCAGAGTTGGAAGCTATTGGAGTTAAAGTTGAAGATGAGAACAAAGCATTAAAACTCATATGGTCACTTTTATCTTTCTATGAAATCTTCAAGCCGATTTTGATATATGGGAAGGAGACAGTAAACTTTTCAGAAGTTACAAGTAAGTTGATTTCTGAAGAAAGAAGGCTGAATGGTAGAAATGTTACTCCATCTGAAAACTCAGTGCTTGTGACTACAAGCTGGGAGAAAAATAACTCCGACAAGAAGTAGGCAGTCTGCTGGAAGTGTGGTCAATTAGTTAAACCCAGAAGGAATTGTCCAAACGACAGAGCGATTTCGGCTAGTAATGGTGACGCTAACAGTGTATCTTTCTTGATGGGAGACATTGATGTTTATTGAAGGAATAGACAAAAACATCCTTATAGCAGGCCATATAAACGATGTATTACTACTAGTGGGTCCACAATTTGTACACAGGCATTGACTTGGCGGTAATGCAACTTGTGTGGTGGAAAGGATACCAGTGGCTGAGGAATCTCCAAGAAAGCCAAGCAAGTAGATTGCACCATAAATTTCATTAAGGATTTTTTGACATGGGCGGAGGTGAAATTCTTAGAATTGGTGATTAATTCTAAGTGGTATACTCTTTATGATGGAGTATAGATATTTCTCTATGTTGAGAATTATGTAATTATGTTAATTATCTGTGGTTAGAATTGTGATCGTTGGCGAAGATGGTGTCATATAGCAGTGGTTGTGGTGATTAATTTATTTAGTCAAGGTAGAGATTAAGCTGATTAAGCAAGCACAAGCTAGAATTATCTTCAAAGTTCTACTGCCATTAGTTGGAGAAGAGAATTTGGAATTGATTTTGAACTTTGATCAAGTTTGAAGTTTTTTAACCTCCATGCATTGTCTATTAATATGTGATGTTGTTCTTGCATTTGTTATTACAATTCCGAGTGAAATTCTTAACACTAAAATGGGGAGAAAATTCTAGGTCTAACATTTGATGGTTTTCTTTGAGGTTTGTTGAAGAAATTCTGGTCGAGTGTGGTAAAGCCTAGTAGGAGTTGTTGGGATTGTGTGAGATTCTATATGATTTTAACAACTTTTCATATAGTGGTATATCTCTGACGGCCCGTGCTTTTTCTCTGGTTTTAGAGTTTTCCATATAAATCTTGTGTTTTTATTTATTTCTCCTGTTCACTTGATATTTCTCATACGAAGGCAAAGATCTTGGGTTAATCTGAAGTCACATTCGGGTTGAATTTTCCCAACCGAAAGAAATCAGAGTCCAAGAATTCCAGGAAATAAACGAAAGAACCGCTGCGACAAGGGTAGGAGATGGGCTTTTGATTGAAATTTCCAGAGTTGTTTGAATGCCATTCAATATCCTCTCCCCCTCAACACATAATTGCAAAACAATACAGAGTTAAGAAAGATATATCCTGATCAGCTATTTCCATATTAGCTACTATACTTCTCCCCCTTTTTGATAAGGAGAAAAGCCAAATGAAAAATGTTTAGAAGAGGGTTTTCTGATCAGCTACTGTAGTTTTTGCCTTTCTCAATTGCTTCATATTTACTTACCTCAAATGCTAGACAGACGCTTCTTGATCTATCAATTAAAGTTCCAGATGCATCTGGGCTAAATGTACACAAACAAATGTGGGATACTTTAGTTAAGATTATGTATGGAATACTTTCCAAAATACCTGTAGAAGTTCATATCCATGAAATATTTAGTCAATAGAACTGTTCTCAATTGAAGAGCTTTTAATGAATGGATTTATTTGCTTTATTCTTGTTATATGGTCGATCTTGTCTCCACTTTGCACCTTATGAGAACCTGACTTATTAAGCCTTATAAGTGATAACAAGAAGACCGATCATCATTTAAAGGAATCTTTTAAAAATAATACAACTTTTAGGTCCTCGGCTTACTCCAATTTTTCTATAATTTTGAGCATTGTCTTCTAAGGGTAAAGGTAGCTGCACATACTCAAAGACTTAGTTGATTGGTAGCTTTTTCCCTTATGGACTCACCCCTTAGACATTATTAGTCGTATGTAGTGCTGAAGAGTGTAGATATTGACTGTAGGTCTATATCAAAATTACGACTCTCAATCAGTAACCCCTTACAGTGGAAAGCAGGCAGGACATATCCCTTTCATTGTTTCCAGCATTTTATCATTATGGAATAAGGAGAACAAATTTTGACTAATCTCTTTAGGATGCGTCCTCCTCTAAATATCTCAGTGATATCCCGTACACATATACAGTGATTTGCTCAATATTTATATGAATGACACACAAATCACACATTAGTGCAAAAATAAAAATATTCAAAGTAACTATAAAACTGTTCAGCCAGTTCACAAAATAAGTGATGTAGATCATACAAAAGTGTTGAACAAGTTATTCAGAGAATTCACATCAATATCAAAACACAATAACAAAGGTACAAATAAGTTACTTCCTATACTGGAAAGAGACTTGAAATTCATTCTCAAGTCATTCCTGATTTTGGTTATTTTCTGATTCAAAAATTAGAATCTGTTTAACTCAGACAGGATGCATCTCCCTCTGGTTCTGCTTTCTGTTGTAGATGTTTCAACATTAGATTTTACCATATATGTCCATTTTTCTTACTCCCAGTTAGTCATAACCGGATCAACTTTTTCTTCATGAGATAAAGCTTCTGTAAATGTATCAAACTCAACCCCAAGATCAAATTGTATCACAGAAGATAATTTGGGAGTTTAAGAGGTAAAACATTAAAATCCAAAAACTAAAGTGCACATGAATTTTTTTTTAAATATTCGAACACAAATAAAGCATAAGATCGGTTGAATATCATCATGTGCTAAGTCTTGTGATTAACAGGACATACAAGCTCAATAGGAACCAACTTATTTACATAAGTTTTCAAATCATCTTTTTTAACTCAAGCTTGTTTTCGTTTCAAAGTAGCCATGTTCTTGGACTTGTTTTCACCAATTGGAATGTCATTTTTGCTTTTATGTTGCCTTTTTAAAAATCTATGGTAACTAGATTTTTTATGTCCTTTAATCCCACAATAAAAGCAAATAGGCATATAATATGAAGAATGAGTATAATGCTCCCTATGGTGATATTTAGTCATGTTCATAAAATTTGAATATTTAGACTTCACATGACAATGATGACCACAACAAGAATGCTTATGAGATGAGTGGTACTTAGCTGAAGTCCTATATGGTTGTGATATATAAGACTTTTTTTGTCCAAATTGAGTACTTCTCATCTCAGTTTGACCTTTTTCTATCTAGTTCCAGGTATTGTATGCCTTCTTGTCATATTCTGAACTCCAATGTTAGATCTACCATTCTGATTTTGGTTAAGTTTTCTGGTTTGTGTAGATACATCTATTCTGCCTTTAGCTGTGCCAGATGTGTCTGGTTCAGTGTCCTGCAGACATGTCCTAGAGACAATTTTGTTAGGCAAAACCTCTGTATGATTCAACTGTAGTACCTTCAGATTTGCAATGTGTCAATTGAGACTTCGTCCTGGTTCTAGGCATAGTAGAAGAAATAGAAGCACTTTTCATTGAAGACTTGATAGAATTGTCTAAACGAGTTTGGTTAGAGTTCTGAGCTGGTTTGACAGATGTAGCTAGTTGGTATCTGGTATTTTGCTGCTACTTTGGTAGATTGTTCTTCTAGACAGTTCTGTTCAAAGAGGGTCCAGATGTATCCTGTTTCGCTCCAAATTTCTGTTTTTGTCCTACATGTTCTTTTTGAAAATTTTCCCCTGATGCTTTCACAAAAACTGTTTGTTAGACATCTTCACCTTTCTTCATATCCTAGTCCAGATTTGTCTCCTGAAGGTCTTCCATAACTGAGAACCTCATTTAGTCTTGTAGCTCCAATAGTAAGTTCTTTGACCCTTTCTTTTGAATTATTCAAGTCCTCATTGAGTTCGCATAGATGACACTCCTTTTCTTGTAATAATCTTTGGGGACTCAAGATTCTTTGTTCACTTTCATCTTTCTCATCTCTCAGAGTTAGGGCAATAGCTTCAAGAGTTGCAACTTTCTCTTGTTCAGCTATTAATTTTTTTCTCACAGCAGTACAGTCTGAACAACCATCAGCATGTCCTTCAGATTCTAGATTTTGAGAACCTGACTGAGTTGAGTAGCATGTTTCTGGATCAGCTGTTGAAAGGACAGTTCCTACAACAAAGTTGTTGATAGATTTATATCCTGATTGACATTGAGCAGATAATATATTTACCTGATTATCTGAGGTATAATCATCATTTTCAGATTCAGATATGTCCTTATCATCCTTATATAGCTTAAATCTTTCGTCCGACTGAGATTCAGATGTGTCTTGCTTACTTTTGTTAGGGTAGAATATATCAGTTTTGTCTAGTGGCTGGATAGATCCTGCAGTTAAACATTTCCCAGACTTATTTCTTGTACGAACATAAGCAGTAAAACTTTTACCTGATCTTCAGATATGTCAAAGCCAGATGTATCCTCATCTTCAGATTCAGAATCATCATCTGATTCAGAATCTCCCACCTTTCTTTTGAAACCTATACTAGGCTTTTTGTCCTTTTTCCTTTTTGACAAGTTCAGTTCATATGTCATCAAGGATCCAATAAGATCTTCTACTCTCATCTCCTAAAGATTCTTGCTTTTCTCTATGGCTGTAACTTTTGCATGGAACACGACGCTCTTCCGATCTCTGAGGATTTTCTTGACAATCTTCTTTTCAAAGTATTTTTTGCCTAGAGCATGTGCTTGATTGGTGATGTCACTCAACTAAGCATAGAAATCCGTGAACTCTTCACTATCCTTCATTATGGTTTACTCAAACTCAAGAGTGACCATTTGCAGTTTTGATGACTTAACAGCAGTTGTTCTTTGATTGGTTACTTGAAGTTTATCCCAAGCTTCTTTAGCTATCCTGCAAGAAGAGATAAGTCTAAATTGAAACTGATCAGTAAAAGAGAAAATAACATTCCAAACTTTAGAATTCCAATTAATTGCATCTAGTTGTACTTCAGTGTATTATGTCGTAGGTTTTTCAGTAATTTGCCCATTGATAGTAATAGTAGGTACAACGTAAGCAGTAAGAATGAAATGCCATACATTTACTTTAATGGCTTGAATGTATATCTGAATCCTAATCTTTCAGAATGCATAATTTGAGAGATCGGAAGAGCGTCGTAAGAGAAGATGCACTGCCAAAAATCCTGTCAATGTCTAGGTGACAAGATCTCCCTAATGTTTAAGTGAACCCTCTCTGATACTAATTTTTGAAAAATAAGTCACCTAGACCTACTTAATTAATTATCTGATTAATAATTCCTCAATATAAATTATATATCAATATAGCAAAGAGCAAAGATAATTATTAATAGCACAGATAGTAGTAAGTCAATTTGCAATCTGTCTGATTAAGTACAGCAGGATATATCTAGATCGAGTTAGACATATACTCATCATAAGCTAGGCAGGACGTATCTTGGTTCGTAAGACGTGAACATTAATGCGTAATCTAGTGTAGAAAAATAAACACAGAATCAACACTAGAATTGTTGACACAGAACCCAAAACGGGAGAA